>RXPK01002709.1:0-29760 GCA_004143645.1 Protaetia brevitarsis | reverse complement strand
ATATATATATAGTATATATATAAATTTAACATTTACATTGATTAGAGCGTCACCTACTAGAGCGTCGTATACGGACGCTTTATGCATGTTCCAGTAAAATGTGTCTGCATCTCATAGTAACGAATGACCGTTATTTTAAAATTTGGTGGACGCTTTTTTGCCCACAAATGGTCGAAAGTAATACAGAACCGTATATATAGTTCACATAGTGGTTCCATGGTGGCGCTGCGAAATCAAGACGTATATGTATTATAACGATTGGTTTGTTCATTTCTCGATTATCAAGCGTCCATTCGTTTGGAACGGTGACGTTTGAAATTCTATATTTATTTGAATTTCGTAAATGAATCCGTTGTAGTGACTGTATAGTAAAAATTTGAGTCAGTCTTTGTAATATTTTACGAAGCATATGTAAAAAGAAAATAATACTATACTTGATATAGTTAAGATTTTTTTCTTGAGTATCTGAACATGTTGAGCGTAATTAACTTCTTATTGTATTCTGATTATTGTAATCAGTAATCGCCTTTATGTTAGTAAGCTACAATTGCAATCCCGTAATTTGTAATTCTAATAAGCCGACCAAAATTTCATATCGGAAACTTACTGTGCAAGTCAATTTTTAAACGCTTTAGTTCAATTTTTTATGTTGGTTAGCATTATATAAGTCTAAAGGTTATTCTATCTAATAATATTTATGCAAAATAAGTACTTTTATGCTTTGCACAAGGAGATTTTCACACAGGGTAGGGAAGAGAACTTTTTATGAGGAATATTTTTTAAACGTCAGGAGAGAGGGAGTATTAAAATGTTTTTAAAATGGTTAAATTATGTTTCTGAACAACGAGCGGGGAGGAGATGAGATTTTTTAGTGATTAAGTTAATTGTTTCACACACACCAATGAGGGAGGGAGGTGGAAAAATGTTTAATGATGAATTTCTCTTTAAAAAAAGCCCCGGGGGTGGGGAGGATGAATTATTTTTCAAGTGATGAAACTATTGTTTTTTCAGACACGGGCGGAATGCTTTAATGATAATTAATATTTTTTGAATAATTAAGCAAGGTAATTGTTTAAACACTGGTGAGAATGAAGTTAAAAATGTTTTAAATTATTAATAGGTTTTTTCAACACGAGGTGGGCGACGGAGATGAGATTTTTATTTACGATTGAAGTTAATTGTTTCACAAACCAATGAGGGAGGGAGGTTAAAATTTTTAAATGCTGAAATTCTCTTTAAAAAAGCCACGTGGCGGGGAGGGAAAAAAGATTTTTAAGTAATGAAATTAATGTTTTTTTTTTCAGAATAGGAAAGACATGCTTACATATTAATTAATAGGATTTTTTTAAACACGTGATGATGAGAAGGAAATGAAGTTTTTTTAAGTGTTACTTAATTGCTTGACATACTGATGAACGAGGAAGGTTTAAAATGGTTTAAATGAAGAAATGCGTTTATTTTGGAACACGTGAGGGGGAGGGGAGAGTGTTTAATTATCTTTAAAAATGGAAATTATTTTTTTTGCAACGCAGAGAGGGAGGGAGATTTTCTTTTAATATAATTCACACCTCCCACCCACGGAGCTTTTTAAGAAAATGATAATTTGAAATATTTTAATTCTAGCCTCCCTAGTTGGTGTTTGGTGAAACATTATTTAATCACAAAAAATTCCATACGCTTCCCACCTCGTTTTGGAAAAAAACAATTTAAATCATTAAAACATGTCTAATCCTATCTGCCCCCCGTGATGCAAAAAAAAAATACAATTAACCATTTAAAAATAATTAAATCCGTTGTGACAGCAATTAAAATATCCCAAAAATTTCATACCTTCACCAACTCGGTGTTCGAAAGATAATTAATAAATCATTAAAGGATGTCCTTGATGAGTTAGATAAAAAAATTCTCATCACCTTAAAAATATTCATCCCGCCTCCTTAGCGACGGCGCTTTATAAAAAAAGATTAAGTTTCGTGCAAAACCAATATATAAAAAAACGTTAAAATGTTATAAACTAATCATTGTTTCGTAGATATTCATTATTTGTGTTTAATTCCTATATTTAAATTGGGATTTTAACGAATTCTAAGAATTAGGTAAACGTTTATATGTATCTAAATTTATTTTGCGACGATGTTCGTTGTTTAACAGAAACTGTTCAAGTAGCAATTTAAAATTTATTAAACTTGAAATATAATTACAATATAATGTAACAATTTTTAAATTTTAATTCAACTTACACACTACATTTCTTAATTATTTTTTCTTCTCAGTAATAGAACATATATTTTTTATATGCACAGGAACGTTGTCAAAAATTTTTTTTTTAACAATAGTGTTATTTAATGTCAATTGAAAAACTTCGTATGGAATTAGAAAATATATAGTCACAGATTGAGAAATAGTAGTGGTGGGCGCGACTATCGGTATTTTGCAACTCTATGATAGTCTAAATTGATTAAGCTCAATTAATCGCGCATTTAGTGTGGCTGATCGTTATTCGATAAGTACAAGATATAAAGTATTATTCGATCAGTGAATTTCGATAACTATCGATAATGTCACGTGCTTGCTAGTGGTTTCTATTGAATTTGGGCATCCTTTCTGCGTTGTTAACTAAATATAAATATAGTTCGTGGGAGTTGGGCACTTGAACGCACGTTCATTACTTATCGATCATTGGTCATCGGATATCATTCTATCGGATAGTGTATCGATAGTCAACAGGATCGTATTAGTTAGATCGATAGGTGCCCACCTACTAGGAAATTAGTAGGGAAGTTGATGATTTTAAGAATTAAAGAAGGATAGTTCCATTCAAGTGAATAGTTGATAAAGACTGATTAAATCCAAGACGTGTATAACATTTTATTAGATTCTCTGCTTATTCACAATTATTTATAAAAAAAAATAAGCGCTTAACGGAATGATGCTTAGCATGTGTTGCTTCGTATTGATTATGAGGTTTTATCCTTCTGCGGTTGTAAACTAAGATATAAATATATGTTTTGTGGTGGGCACGACGACGTCAAAACGTACTTAGAATAGGATTTATACCACACTATCGACTAGTTATCAGGATAGTCAAACTAATACGATAGTTTCCTCAATAGCTCAACTATCGCCTAGTTACTCTGAAAGTTCCAACTGCGATAGTTTCTCGTACTACGTTCAAATTTCCATCGATAGTGTTATCGATAGTCAACTATCGATTAGTTATCGTTATAGGCCAAGCTATCGGATAGTTAGGCTGCGGAGGCCAACTTGCGATGTCAAACTACCGGTTAGTTATCGATTAGTCAAAAACTATCGATAGGTTATCGGATAGTCAAGCTATCGATGGTCCAACTATCGATAGTTTATCGATAGTTATTCGATAGTCAACTATCTTATAGTTTTGTTCGATATTTGCCAACTATCCGATAGTCCACTACCGATAGTTACTCGACTCACGCCGAAACTATGCGATAGTCAAACTACTGATAGTTATCGATAGCCAACTTTAATGCAGAAGAGATCAACTACCGATAAAATGTAGCGATAGCCACTATCGCCTAACGTCCAACTACCACATAGTTACTAATTCGGATAGTCAACCTATCTTGATAGTTTGTCGATGAGTCAACTAATCGATTAGTTAGCGATAGTCAATATCGATAGTTATGGCATAGCGCAACTATCGGATAGCCAAACTATCGATAGGCAACTACCGATAATTTCGATAGCAACTATCGATAGTCAACTACGATAGTTATCGATAGTCAAACTATCGCATAGTTATCGATAGTCAACATCAGATAGTTATCGCATAATCACTATCCGGAAACAGTTTCAGGTGGATCAAAACTAATCGATATTGTATATCGATAAGTTTGAAACTATCGATTTTCACTATCGATTTTCAGACTAGGTCATCAGTACCTAAGCTAGCTGATTTAGTTATCCTATTGCCAACTATCGATAGTCAACTACGGATAGTTATCGCATAGTCGTACTATCGAAGTTATCGGAATAGCCCAACTATCGATAGTTATCGATAGCCACTATCGATAGTCAACTACCGATAATTTATGATAGCCAACTATGCGATATGTCAATACCGATTAGTTTTATCGCTAGTGCCAACTTATCGACTCAGTTTATCGATAGTTCAACTATCGATAGTTATCGTTAACGTCACTATCGAGGTAGTGATATCCGATAGCCAACTAAATTCGACAGTCAACTACCGTTAGTTTATCGCTAGTCAAAACTATCGAATTGTTATCGGATAGTCAACTATCGATGGTCAAACGTTAGTTATTCGATAGTCAAAATTATCGATCGTTATCGTAGTCAAACTATCGATAGTTAATCGATAGTCAACTATCGATAGTTATCGTAGTCAACTATCTATAGTTATCGATTCCCAACTATCGATAGTTATCGAACCCAACTATCGATAGTTATCGAATAGGCCAACTATCGATAGTACAACTACTGTAGTTTATCGTAGTCCAACATTCGATAGTTAGTCAATAGCCAACTCTCGATGTCATACGATAATTATCGATAGCAACTATCGATTATGCGATACGTCCCATACCCTATTTCGGAGTAGTGTCAACTACGATAGCGTTATCGATAGTCCAACTATCGTATAGGGTATCTGATAATCAACTATCGATCAGTCAACTCTGATAGTTATCGATAGCCAACTATCGATAGTCAACCACCGATGGGAGTTATCGATAGTCAACTATCGATAGTTGTCGATGGTCAACTATTGATCGTTATCGTAGTCAACTATCGATAGTTATCGATAGTCAACTATCGATTAGTCAACTATCGTAGTCACTATGGTAGTAGTACAGCTATTCGCATAATCAACTATCGATAGTTATCGATGTCAACTATCGATAGGTTATCGATAGCAACAAAAATCGATAGTCACTACCCAATATCATAGCAATCGATAGCAAACTACGTAGTCAACTACTGATAGTATCGATAGCCAACTTCGATAATCAACTACCGAAGTTATCCTAGTCAAACTATCGATCGTTATCCAAGTCAACTATCGATAACCAACGATCGCATAGCGAACTACGAATTATCGTAGTAAAAACTAATCGAGTCAACTATCGATAGTGTCGAAAGCCAACTATCGATAGTCAACTACCGATAGTTACCGATAATCAAAACTACGATAAGTCAACTATCATAGTCAAAACTATCGCTAGTAAACTATCGATAGTCAACTACCGTTAGTTATAGAAGTCAAAACTATCGATCGTTATCGATAAGTCAACTATCGATAGTTATCGATTATCCAACTATCGATATCAACTACCGATAGTTATCGATAGTCAAAAACCATATCAATACCAAACTTTAGATAGTACCGATAGCCAACTATCGATAGTTATCGATAATCAAACTACGATAGTCAACAACAAACATAGAAACGTTTATTTAATTTGACTATAAATCCCAGTCAGAATATAAGGATTTTAGGAGTTGTTTATCTGGAGACAACGGAATATCTCTATAACACTGCCATCAAAACAAAAAAAGATCTAAGAAAAATTTTTAAATGTAGGGGGCTCCCTGACAACTTTGAAATCTGAAATGGAACCCCTATTTTGTATTGCAGATTCGGATTCTACGAGGCGGACCGAATTCGGACACGATTACATGAGTCCATACATTATAACAAATCTTATTCATCTTTTTATTTGATGCATGTTTGAGAATTCCGTATGTCTCAAGATAAAAAACTCCTCAGTAAATAATGCCTGTTTTGTCAGAGCTATTGTACTAGTACTATTTACATGCATATAAAGCATTCTTATTTTTGTGCATAGTTTTTTAAAAATTATATAACAAATATTATAACATCACGATAATATAAAAAATCAGACGCCGCCGTATGATGTTAACATGACATATGGCTAATTCTATAAGTTTAAAATTGCAACACTTGCCAGACCTCCATGACGGTTAGATGGATCCAATAATACTGTTGGGACGCTTGAAGTGTCAAAGAAGAAAATGGTAGCGCAAAAATACGGCGCTTCATTACCCGATTTAATGGTAAGGACGCCTTCACTGTCGTGGAATTCAATTTGAAATTTTAATAATCAATTATTCGTGTTTTCTATTAAACAGCTTTGTTGCAGATATGCAATAATATACGCAAAAAATGGTCAATACATGAAATCCGCAAGTGGGCGCGTCTAAACAAGGTTTTCGTACCGGACGCTCTAAAAGATAGAGAGATGTAAATATTATAATATAATTATATAGATTTTAAACAGCATATACAGACCATACCAAATGTGTTCCCAACGTTCCCAAACCAAAGATACGTGTCAGACCACCATAGTGGTCTGACAACGTTTTCTGTTAGATATGGCACTATTACGCCATCTAGATCATCTAGCCCGAAAATCCAATATAAAAATTGTCCGGTTTTGGTGCTCCCTAGCTACACTATAGACGCTTTAGTTCATCAGTTTATAAGAAGGTAACGCTACTGTCGTTTATATGTACAATACAAGAAATGAATGCTAACCGATTTTAGACCAGACCCATGCAAAAGGTTACTCGCGTTATGAAACCAAAAAATGTGACAACATTGTAAATATCTATTTTATATCGGTTATAGATACTATTTACTTATATTATTTGATGCGCGGTATTATTAACGTTGCGACTGAATTTATGTTTAACTTGTTGGATATATAGTTTTATAAAATAAGGTGAGATAAGTTTAATATTCTTTTATCTTTTAGAAATATAATAACACTGGTCAAGTAAAAATGGAAGAAGCTACATTAAACTTTCTAGCGCGCGCCTATAGTTGTTCGAAAAGATTAGAAATGTTCCCAAGAATATAATATATTGGATAGGAGTATAATTATTAATTAGGCGTTTTGAAGCATTCAATAATTTCAATTGTGTATTTCGTTTGCAAACTTTAATAAAACAGCAGGAAAGAAAAGTAAAACTCATATCAAATAGGTATAAATTTTAAACTGAACTAGGAAAAAAAAGTGATGTTTAATGCTTCTTGAAATATTTCAGCACGGCCTCCTTTTTGATTTTCGCCATCTTCATACGCTTTGATTTTTTTGATTCATTTATTTTACATTGTTTTAACGCATACATTCTCGCTAGATACTTCTGGAATATTAAAATCCTTAAAATGTAGTCAATTTTACGTTTTATTAACAGAAATAGTATATTAAATAAAACGGCAAAATTAACAGATTAAGAAAGCAGCGTTTCTTTTCAAATCGTTGTAGATTCAATTAATAACACCGTCTATAATTAACTTACTTAATTATATTATAAAAATATTCTCACATTATATATAAAAAGTAATAATCTAACAATAAGTCCTCAGCTTCATTTAAAAAAGTTGAAATTATATCACCGTTGAAAATCATCTTTTGATTTTCTAAATCAAAAGATTCAGATGAAAAACCGAAGGAGGTATATATTCAGTACCACTGGAATAATTATCATTATCACCAAAGTCCATCGATGTCATTTTTATATGTTTCTGAGCATTTTCATGAAATTCCTAGCCTCAGTTGCTGAAAAAATATTTTTTTCTCCATTAAGGTTGACATTTATACAAAAATACAAAATATAAAAATAAAATTTTTAGAGTGAAAGCACTAACCTCACACATCTATTAAAATGCAAGGTAGTACCTATAATAACTATTCCACAATCTAAACAATAACAATAATAACAGAATATTTCTCCGAATATTTGTTAAATACAAAAGCAGAATCGTCAACAAAAAAATTAATTATTTCTTGAGAACACTATAGTTTAAACTATTTTTATATGATTACTACAAGTTAACGTAATCTGCATATATCCAAATCGCAAGAAATATCTGTTATGTATCTTCTAACGATTCATTCTCCCGCGTAATTTTCTCACACTACACATACGCACATCATTAAATTCCATACGAGCTCAAAAGTACGACCGTTACGAGGCGTTACGAGTAGCGCATTTCGAAGTTAAATAAAAAGATTAAATTACGTACACGAAATTAAATAAAAAGATTTTGAACGTTATTATATTGTTTCCCCTATATACACAACAATATCATGGCATGTTAACTGTATTCCAGAAATAATTAATAAGAAAAATAAATAAAACAAAATTCTAACTTTTCGTCGCTATCTTTATCATTATTCGATATATTTGCTAATTGAACTAGCATCCTTCCCCGACTCATGTTTATCAATCAACTTAAAAACACTGGTATATTGATTTAAATCGCATCAGTATACCGATTTGCGTGTACACCACCTAACGATCTGATTATATGCACTTGCATAAATCTCATCGTATACAAAATTGTTCCTTGAAGCATGGCAACACCGTGTGGTCTGACAAAATCGTGTAGGAATCTCAAAAATATACACTGATGGTTCAAAAAGGCGGTTAAGCGTTCTTGGTGTGACAACAACTGTTAGATTTAGTATTTTTTTTTAAATAACTTTTTTTCCCCTCTTAAGGTTGCTTAAGAAGTTATATTTCATTTTTATGTATTTTCATGTTATATACACCTCTAAAGTAGCTGATTACACATGGTCTGTGGTTGCCTATCTAATATGCATGGACTGACTACGTCGACGTAGTCAGCAACTTAAGAGGGGTAAAAAAATGTTATTTAAAAAAAAATACTAAATCTAAACAGTTGTGTCACACCAAGAACGCTTAACCGCCCTTTTGAACCATCAGTGTATATTTTTGAGATTCCTACACGATTTTGTCAGACCACGCGGTGTTGCCATGCTTCAAGGAACAATTTTGTTATACGATGAGATTTATGCAAGTGCAATATAATTCAGATCGTTAGGTGGTGTACACGCAAATCGGTATACTGATGCGGATTTAAATTAATATACCAGTGTTTTTAAGTTGATTGTTATAACATGAGTCGGGGAAGGATGCTAGTTCAATTAGCAATATATCGAATAATGATAAAGATAGCGACAAAAAGTTAGAATTTTGTTTTATTTATTTTTCTTATTAATTATTTCTGGAATACAGTTAACATGCCATGATATTGTTGTATATATAGGGGAAACAATATAATAACGTTCAAAATCTTTTTATTTAATTTCGTGTACGTAATTTAATCTTTTTATTTAACTTCGAAATGCGCTACTCGTAACGCCTTGTAACGGTCGTACTTTTGAGCTCGTATGGAATTTAATGGTGCAGATGAATGTGGCTATGTGTAGTGTGAGAAAATTACGCGGGAGAATGAATCGTTAGAAGATACATAACAGATATTTCTTGCGATTTGGATATATGCAGATTACGTTAACTTGTAGTAATCATATAAAAACAGTTAAACTATAGTGTTCTCAAGAAATAATTAATTTTTTTGTTGACGATTCTGCTTTTGTATTTAACAAATATTCGGAGAAATATTCTGTTATTGTTATTGTTTAGATTGTGGAATAGTTATATAGGTACTACCTTGCATTTCAATAGATGTGTGAGGTTTGTGCTTTCACTCTAAAATATTTTTTTATATTTCGTATTTTGTATAAATGTCAACCTTATAAATAGAGCAAAAATATTTTTTCAGCAACTGGACCTAGGAATTCATGAATGCTCAGAAACATATAAAAATGACATCGATGACTTTGGTGATAATGATATTATTCCAGTGGTACTGAATATATACTTCCTTCCGGTTTTTCATCTGAATCTTTTGATTTAGAAAATCAAAAGATGATTTTCAACGTGATATAATTTCAACTTTTTTAAATGAAGCTGAGGACTTATTGTTAGATACTTTTAATATAAATGTGAGAATATTTTTATAATATAATTAAGTAAGTTAATTATAGACGTGTTATTATTGAATCTACAACGATTTGAAAAGAAAACGCTGATTCTTAATTCTGTTAATTTTGCGTTTTATTTAATATACTATTTCTGTTAATAAAACGTAAAATTGATACATTTAAGGATTTTAATATTCCAGAAGTATCTGCGAGAATGTATGCGTTAAAACAATGTAAATAAATGAATCAAAAAAAAATCAAGCGTATGAGATGGGCGAAAATCAAAGAGGCCGTGCTGAAATATTTCAAGAAGCATTAAAATCATTATTTTTTCCTAGTTCAGTTTAAAATTTAATACCTATTGATATGAGTTTTACTTTTTTTCCTGCTGTTTATTAAAGTTGAAACGAAATACACAATTGAAATTATTGGATGCTTCAAAACCCTAATAATTAATTATACTCCTATAATCCAATATATATATTTGGGAACATTTCTAATCTTTCGAACAACTATAGGCGCGCTAGAAGTTTAATGTAGCTTCTTCCATTTATAATTAGCCAGGTGTATTATATTTCTAAAAGATAAAAGAATATAAACTTATCTCAACTTATTTTATAAAACTAAATATTCAACAAGTTAAACATAACTTCAGTCGCAAACGTTAATAATACCGCGAATCAAATAATAAAGTAAATAGTATCTATAACCGATATAAAATAGATATTTACAATGTTGTCACATTTTGGTTTCATAACGCATAACCATTTTGCATGGTCTGACAAAATCGGTTAGAATTCATTTCTGTATTATACATAAACGACAGTAGCGCTACCTTCTCTATAAACTGATGAACTAAAGCGTATATAGTGTAGCTAGGGAAGCACCAAAACCGGACCAATTTTTATATTGAGATTTTCAGGGCTAGATGATCTAGATGGCGTAATAGTGCCATATCTAACAGAAAACGTTGTCAGACCACTATGGTGGTCTGACAACGTATCTTTTGGTTTGGGAACGTTGGGAACACATACTGGTATTGGTCTGTGTATGCTGTTTAACAATCAATATATATATATATATATATTGTTACGCTACACAGTAGCATACAGCCCGGATTAAAAAATAAATTTAAGAGAATTCATTAATTGAATAAAAAAATCAATTTTTATATATCCCAGTGTCATCTATTATTATAATTTGGCATTTAGAAGCGTTCTATCTCACCAGCCAGATGGCATGCAAGACGACATTTTGACTTTTTCTGTTTGAAATTTTTACATGAATGTTTTGCTTTAATTGATCTACTGTTGTTATTCTGTCCTTTTGCGTGTTCCCCCAACTCTTTTAGTTTTAAAAATCCTTTCTTGCAATATTTACATTTTGAGTTCCTTTTGTTCTTGCGCTTTGTCAAATGTCTTTTATTCCCTGCCTGTAACACCCTGTCGTCGATCCTTTCTAGGTGTTTACGATTGTGTGTTGGCTTTACCAAGACCTGGTGAATGTTCTCAGTGTTCTTGCATATTTTCTCACTTTGTACCTGCATCTCTGTGTTACACTGTTGTTGCACTTCGTTTATTAATGTATCAAATCTTTCGAATTTAGCGTCATACTCTTGCTTTGTGTTACTTATTATCATCTCTAGTTTCATAAAATCCTCCTCTCTCTCCTTCTGCCTTTGTATGGCCTTCTGCTGCCTTCTTACTTCTTTTTCTTCCTTTTCTCGCCTTTTCTC
Organism: Protaetia brevitarsis; assembly: GCA_004143645.1. Taxonomy (NCBI): domain Eukaryota; kingdom Metazoa; phylum Arthropoda; class Insecta; order Coleoptera; family Scarabaeidae; genus Protaetia; species Protaetia brevitarsis. The sequence continues at coordinate 18,210 of RXPK01002709.1, read as the reverse complement.
CTCTTTAAAATATTCTAATAAGTCTTCAAAAGTCATCGCCGGTTTTGGTATGGTTACTCTCGCTCTTCAGAGTCCCCTTGTCTACATGTTTTACCATTTTTTTTTGTATTATATTAAATTGAGGTTTTTGTTAAATGAATCTAGTTAGTTAAGTTGTTAGGCGCCACGTAAAATTGATTTTACGATTGTATATAAATAGACATATGTTTCTTCAAACAAACCCCTTGCTTTTAGTAGCAATATTCTTGTTACGCCCACACGTTGGTTGCCAAGTTTTTATGTACGCACACAGTAGCATAACACCCGGATTAAAAAATAAATTTTAAGAAAATTCATTAATGAATAAAAAAAATCAAGTTTTTATATATCCCAGTGTCAATCTATTATTTATAATTTTGATTTAGAAGCGTTCTATCTCACCAGCCAGATGCATGCAAGACGAGAAATTCCGATCGAGGGGCGGTGACATTAAAAAAATATTGAATAGCTCGTTACTTTCTTATATGTTAACTCAGTACGCGTTGGGATGTGGTGGGAGAATGTTGTCAGTGTGCTCTCCCTCAAATCAATCCCCAAGACCAGCCCAATATGTTTAGCATGATAATGTCGTCTTAATCGTGTTCAATCCCTTTGTGTAAATGAAACATTAATGTGCGAATAAGAGTGATTTTATTATCTAAATCAAATTCAAAATCTGACTTGTAATATCAGACATAAATCTAATGGATAAAATCTCAGGTAAAGTCGTGAGTTCGTTTAATTAATAACACTAAAGTTTCATTAAGTGATTCCACTTTTCGATTCAAATTCATATTTCTTACTTAAATACGTTTGAAATAAATTTTAAAAATCCCGCGTTTTCTGACCGTTCAAATGGAGTTATATTAGATTGAATAAAGGTGTGAAACAGAGTAGCCAACCTTGATGGTAAATCACTGGATATTGTTCGTAACGTAAAAACATAACAAATACATATAAACCTAATTACACACAATTTTCCCATAGTGACTGGAGATCGTTTAGCTATGTTTACAAACGATTTCTAACCTCAAATTTTCAGAACGGATTTAAATAAAATTTCTTATAAGTATAATTGAATTTTGATTAGATTGAAAATAATACGTTTATTTTAGGTAGATTTGACGTGAGTACCTTTTTACAGGACCGAACTCTGCATCATCGGTGGTCAGGACTGTACAGGTCGGATATGGCCTCGTAACTCTAGATACATCAGGTCAGAGAGGATGAGTCGCTCAGAACAGGAACATTACTCGGAAAAATCGTCGTTGAAGAAAATTTACCCAAAATCGTGTGTAATTTGGAATAAAATTTATGTGAAAAACTTTGTTTAACAATTAACAATTATTTTTTTAGGTCGTAATTTGGAATAAAATTGGATTTATCAAATAACCGTTAAATTTTTACGAGAACAAACTGTGATATGTCTGCCTCGAACGAGGTTCGGTTATTGAATGGTTCGAATTGAAAATGTTTTTAACTGAATCGAAAGCGATTGTCTCCAAGCAAGGAGTCCAACTGTCTTTTTGTGAGAAACCGTTATTCTAACCGAAATGAGGAGCTTCCATTGTTTTACATATGAGAATGGCCATGTGATCGACAGGATTGTCAGATCTTCAACGATGTGAAAATAAATAAAATTACAAAATCTGGAATCACCTTACACTTTTTATATAACAAGGTATGAGTCTCTGCATTATTAGAGAAAATACATTTGAAATTTTTAAACGCTTATTACTATAAAAAAATTAACAATCTAAAATTCATTACTATGCCCCCAAAAGGTAGGCAAACCATTTATACACTAGAATTGTTACAGAATCCAATTTCCAGCAATTCCCATGTCTGTCTGTGACATATCAAAGCAAATGGACTGCCAATGCATATAAAAACATTATTAAACAAAAATTTACAGAAATAAATACTCTGTAAAAGGAATAAGACTGTTCACTTGAATTAAAGGTGGATCCAAATTTGATCTGTCAGTAGCTATTGTAATAGTATACTATACAAATTCTAATATTCCTTTTCGATGTGTAGGTGTATCACTGCTGATCATCTTGCTTCCTGAAGGGAAAATTCTAAAGGGAAAATGCCTCGAAGCCTTGCCAAATGCAGAGATTACCTACATCACCTGGACATCGTCTCTGTCTGCTGCTATATTATATCCTTTTTTTATTATATCTAATAAGTTTTAAAATATAATTAAGTAAAATAGTGACATTCCCTTTTTAAATAATAGTAGAGTATCAAATAATCGCTCCATAACAATATATATATATATATATATATATATTGATTCAATCGACGTAATCAGTCCATGCATATTAGACAGGCAACCACAGACCATGTGTAATCAGCTGCTTTAGAGGTGTATATAACATGAAATTACATAGAAATGAAATATAACTTCTTAAGCAACTTAAGAGGGGTAAAAAAAAATTATTTAAACAAAAATGCTAAATCTAACAGTTGTTATCACACCAAGAACGCTTAACCGCCTTTTTGAACCATTAGTGTATATTTTTGAGATTCCTACACGATTTTGTCAGACCACGCGGTGTTGCCATGCTTCAAGGAACAATTTTGTATACGATGAGGTTTCTGCAAGTGCATATAATCAGATTGTTAGGTGGTGTACACGCAAACCGGTAGACTGATGCGATTTAAATTAATATACCAGATTTAAGTTGATTGATAAACATGAGTCTGGGAAGGATGCTAGTTCAATTAGCAAATACATCGAATAATGATAAAGATAGCGACGGAAAGTCAGAATTTTGTTTTATCTATTTTTCTTATTAATTATTTCTGGAATACAGTTAACATTTAATGCCATGATATTGTTGTATATATAGGGGAAACGTTAAATAACATTAAATTTTTTTAAATTTAATTTCGTGTACGTAATTTAATCTTTTTATTTAACTTCGAAATATAGAACTATAAAGGAGAAAATACAGAATATCATATTTACATTGTTGTATGTGTCGTACTGGTAACGGTTCTATTTTGAACTTGTATGGAATTAATTGTGTGGATGAATGTGCGTATGTGTAGTGTGAGTAAACTACACGGGGGAATGAGTCGTTAGAAGATACATAACTAGAGTTGGGCAAATCTTCCGGCGCGGCAGGTACGTATTCAGAACGTGCGCTCAAACTCATGTACTCCAATAAAGCAGATGAACCGTATAGTTGCAAGTCAGAAACAGCAGTGCCTGTTTTTCTTATAAAATGTATTTTTTTTTATTTTATCTAAATATCTAGTGATATAAAATGCGAATGCATCGGAAGGTGGCCCGTTTGTTCGGCCGCTTTCTCCAATCTTGTCCCCAAGGAAATTTGCACAACTCTATTAATATGACTTATGTTTTCTAAATACATACTAATTACAATAATACGATTGATCTGATTTATTTATATTACATTATTTGAGGCCCGCGTCGCAATACGTTTCTGCTCCGCCGGACAGTTGCCCAACTCTATACATAACAGATATTTCTTGTGATTTGGATATATACAGATTACATTAACTTGTAGTAATCATATAAAAATAGTTTAAACTATAGTGTTCTCAAGAAATGGAAATTCTGTCATTACGATTTCATTGAAAGTTAAATGCAAATATTATTTTTTTTTTGTCGATAATTCTGCTTTTGTATTTAACAAATATTCGGAAAAATATTCTGTTATTATTGTTATTGTTTAGATTGTTGAATAGTTATATACCACCTTGCATTTTAATAGATGTGTGAGGTTAGTGCTATTCAGCGTAAAATATTTTTTTTATATATTTCATTTCGTATTATATAATGTCAACCTTATAAATAGAAAAAAAAAAAATAATTTTCCAGCAACTGAGCCTACAATTCATGAATGTTCAGAAACATATAAAAATAATATCGATGACTTTGATGATAATGATAATTATTCCAGTAGACCCCTCACCACAAACTGCACTAAACTGGACGTACGTTTCAATAGCAAAGCAATCATCATCAGCAGATACACTGAACTCTTTTGAACAGTTCAGTATTTCTGCTGATGATGATAGCTTTGCTATCAAAACGTATGTCCAGTTTAGTGCAGTTTGTGGTGAGGGGTCTAGGAGAAGTTTACAACATTACCAGTACCACAGTTTGGAGTATTTTTGTTATAATTATTCGAGTGGTACTGAGTATATACCTCCTTCCGATTTCTCATCTGAATCTTCTGATTTAGAAAATAAATATATATAAATATTTAGATTTAGAAAATAAATATATATAAATAAAACCACGTGATATAATTTCAACTTTTTTAAATGAAGCAGATGACTTAGATACTTTTAATATGCATGTAAGAATATTTTTATAATATAATTAAGTAAATTAATTATAGACGTGTTATCATTGAATATACTATGATGAAAAGAAAACGCTGATTTTTAATTCTGTTAATTTTGCGTTTTATTTAATATTTCTCTTAATAAAACGTAAAATCGAAACATTTTAAGGATTTTAATATTCTAGAAATATCTGTGAAAATGTATGCGTTAAAACAATGTAAAATAAATTAAGCCAAAAAAAATCAAGCGTATGAGATGGCGAAAAAATCAAAAAGAGGCCGTGCTGAAATATTTCAAGAAGCATGTGAAAAATAGTATTCCTCCAAAGAAGAATGAATGCCTAGGATTTGTGAAAGAAAACCCCAATTTGTTTGTAGAATCCGACTGAGTACGCGCATAAAAACCTTAAGTATACAATACATACCGAAACGCAACCAAGGAATAATGGAAATATAAAAAGAATGTTTCTGTAAAAAAAAAGTAAGCAAAGATATGTTTTGGGTTAATAAATGTTACTTTCTATTAAAATTATTCCATTAAAATCACTATTTTTTCCCAGTTCAGTTTAAAATTTTATACTTACTGAATATTAGTTTTACTTTTTTTCCTGCTATTTATAAAGTTGAAACAAAATACACAATTAAAATTATTTGATGATTCAAAATCCTAATAATAATTATACACCTATAATCCAATATATATATTTTGGGAGCATTTTTAATCTTTCGAACAACCAGAGGCGCGCTAAAAGTTTAATGTAGCTTCTTCCATTTAAAGATAAAAGAATATTAAACTTATCTCAACTTATTTTATAAAACTAAATATTCAACAAGTTAAACATAACTTTAGTTCCAACGTTAATAATACCGCGAATCGAATATTATAAGTAAATAGTACCTATAACCTAAAAAAAATAGATATTTACAATGTTGTCACATTTTTGGTTTCATAACGCAGTAAGCATTTTGCATGGTCTGACAAAATCGGTTAGAATTCATTTCTGTATTATACATAAACGACAGTAGCGCTACCTTCTCTACAAACTGATGAACTAAAGCGTATATAGTGTACCTAGGGAAGCACCAAAACCGGACCAATTTTGATATTGAGATTTTCAGGGCTATGTGATCTAGATGGCGTAATAGTGCCATATCTAACAGAAAACGTTGTCAGACCACCATAGTGGTCTGACAACGTATCTTTTGGTTTGGGAACGTTGGGAACACATACTGGTTTTGGTCTGTGTATGCTGTTTAACAAATCTATATAATATATATATATATATAATATATATATATATATATATATAATATATATAATATATATATATATTTACATCCCGCTAACTATTGCTCCTTTCATAACGCGGTCGTAGTGCGTCCCCGGGAAGGAGCGCGTAGTTAGAAGAATTTTAGTGACGTATATTGAACCGCGGGAAAAAATGGATAACGCCGATCACTTTTTTATTGCTGTAGCTTTAAAATGAAATTATACGATTTTTTATTCTACGCACTTTTTTGCTTCCTTACATTTGCCTATCTATTTTGCGTCCACTGCGTATATTTTCAGACAAATTGCTAACTATTTTGCGTCCGATGTATATTTTTTTGTATAAAGTTGTAAGTATAATGCGTCCGCCACGTTGCCACATGTTGGTCGAAATAAACGTATATAGGAAAGCAATATAGCATATTTAAGGAGTAATATAGAATCATATATAAATTGTATTTTGTGTTCTTTCGTGATGGACGCAAAATAGTCGACATAAAGTATATATCGCCAGTCGAGTACAATGTATGAACTTTGGTCTAATTTGATAGCTAACTGAATTGAAAATCAGGTTAGCACCGTTTTTTTAAAGCTTAAGAATTATTTTATATGTGTAAGCTGATAGAAACATAATATGAGTGTTAAAAAAATAGTCTTATTTATTACTTTATTACTAATTATTATGGTTTTAAAGCACATTTTATGCTTATCTGGAAAAATATTGGTACGAAGTAAATACCTTGGAACTGATTTTCCTGTGAACCAAAAGTATTGAAACAACATATACGTACTTTCCTGGAAGTATTTCGCAATTGGAAGAACTGCCAAGAAAATATCGTCAATTACAAACTTCTTACAAGCATTATTTCAGAACTCATGTAGAGGGCTTTGAAACCAACAAAAGGGTGGTGTGTAAAGGATACCTAAAGGTTCAACCTGTGAAAATTACACTAGTTTCCTTCACAAAAAGAAGAAAGCTGGGTGACCTAAAGCCACCAACTCTTCATAACGAAAAGATACAATTCAGTCAAGAATCCAAATCCTTAGGACTGGTTCTTGACTCGAGGCTAACTTGGAATCAACATCTTGACCATATGACAAATAAAGGCAATTAATGACTACCTTTAGAACAATTCGAAACAATATGGGGATAGACATCTCGTAAGTCTTTTGTTAACCCATGGCTCCCTGATTTGGTGGACAAAGACGATTATTAAACTCGCAAAGAGACAAAGATTAGCTTGGTTGTGCATCACTGGAGCTGCATAAATCTGCTGCGAAAAACGATGTCAAATCTGCTCCTTTTGTTTACATTAAAGGGGCGGCAAGAATGGAAACATATAGATACTCCTAGGAATGTCAGATTAACTAAACATAACCGTATCTTTAAAATAGGCAGTGATACAATGACGCTCAAAATCTCCTTCGACAAACCGTTCAAGATTATCTTGAAAGGTGATGGTTGGACAGCAAAACCCAAACTGGTATGCAAAGCTGATCAATATCCTATCCGACAATCCGAACCGCTCTAAAGAGTAACCTCAAAATAAACTATGGAATTGCTTGGTAAATGTTGAGCTACTGACTAAACTCAATAAAGCTACTTTGGTGTGAGTGCCAGGGCATAAGGGCATACCATGCAACGAACTTGCGAACGCTAACAAGGACTCTTCAATAAAATTCATTGGATCTGACCCAGCTCTCGAGATAACTTAAACAATCCAAATGAGACACCAGGTTCACTGAAACAGCCTAAGGACAGACACACAACAATCGGATGATGAGGCAACCATCTAGGCATTTAGCAACAGATGTGCTGGCTAACAACCGAATAGAGCTTGGAACGGTACCGAATCTATGAACATGATACGGCTGCCTAAGATAGTACCCACATAGAATAAGCGTCTTTAAAGATGGACCTGTATGTAGACTATGCAACAAGGAGGAGAAGGTAGCCCACCACGTTGTTTGAGAATGCGTTTCATTGGAATGGCAGAGACTGCCATTGCGGGAAGCAATCAACTTAAAAGCTGATCTGTCAGAAAAAGTACCACACAGGCTGCTAACTAATTAAGGAATTAGCACCTCTTTATGTAAAGAAATACATTAACTACGGAATAATACAACAGTGGTGTTATTGGATAAGGATAGGAAAATGATTTATATTCAGTGCTCAAATCAATCAGTTAATCTATTTGATCTACATATAGTAATAGTGCTGATTTATCTGAAATTTACGCTTGTTTTTATTTAAATCTTTACATTATTCTTTGTATATCTACTAGTGCTGCGAATCGAAATCCGTTTTATGTGAAACCGGTTTTGGACGTGCAATTAATAGCTTTAAAATCAGAAAGTGTAACCGGAAAACCAGTAAAATGGTTTCGAAACCAATACCGGTTTTCAAAACCAAAATCGGTTTTTAAAATGGGAAGACAGGTATTATAACGTAATTAACTTCAAAAATGCACACATTTTTTTTGACCTCAGGTTGTAAAATCGTGTTTTTTTACTGAAAATCGATTAACCGGTTTTCGATATCTGGTGATTTCTGCAATACTAATATCTATCGTTCTTAAAATTCATCAATATACAAAAAAAATCTGTTTTAGCCAAAATTGTACATCCATATCATCCGCTATCTATTTACACACAAGGAACTGCCAGGTCTATAGTATATAGCATATTCAAGCAGTGATAAGTAAATCGCACAACGTTAACTATTGAATAAACTTAAGGAGTCACTCTTTGTGGGGATGCTATGCCATGTCATGTTTCAAAAATTCAACCTTGATAGAAAATATCAGATTATAATACGAGATAAGAAGGATCGAAAAGGCACTCCAGTGAGAGCGGACTCGAAATAGTATACAGACGCCTCTGGAACAGGCTACGGCATAGGAGCTGGAATATACATATATTCCAGCTCCTATGCCGTAACATAAAGAAGCGTAGAAAGACTCTTACGGTAAGCTTCACCAGAGATACAACGGTATAGTTAGGCGGAGGTTGTTGCAATTCATCATTGTGTCAGAGAAATAGAACCAGCCCGCACTTAAGACGTTAGTTCCGTAAGTGCTGAGTCAAAGTTGATTTGGGACTGTGCAAGCCCTAAATGAGGTGGTGTACCCGATCAACATCGGCTAGGTTCCCAACCACTCGAACGTGAGGAAACGAGAGAGCGGATGATCTTTCCAGGCAGAGCTTGTCAAGGTCATTCGTCAGAATGGTCCTTCTGTTGGCATTATCAAATCGCAAATTTATTTATTTATTTATTTATGACCAACATTTAGAGGTAGCCACGCTTTTGGCTACATTCCCAAGGCTTGGAGAGATACTAGTGTTATGTTCATTCCGAAACCTGGAAAGGACACATACTACCATCTGAAATCATTCAGACCAATTAATCTCACATCTTTTATACTGAAGACTATGGAAAAAATTATACATCTAAACATTACAGAAGGAGCACTTGTTAGATATTCTCTGCATCTTCTGCAATGAGCATACCAAAGGACTCGAAAGGAATATGGACGCAGGTGTACGCTGATGACATTGTCATGATAGCTAGAGGGAAGTTCCCAGGCGTGGTGGCGGGCATCATGCGTAATGCACTGCGAATGGTGGTGGAATAGTGTCTTTCACAAGGACTCTCAGTTAATCCACAAAAAACAAAGTTGGTTGCCTTTACCAACATGAGGAAACTCAATGACCTAGGCGGCGTTAGATTGTTTGAGCAGGGGTTACAATTAACCAAGGAAGTAAAGTATCTCGGTGTTACCCTCAATGCGAAACTAAGCTGGAAAAACCATTTAATCAAAACAACGGCCAGGGCTATGCAACTATTTGGCACTGCAGGAAAGTTGCTGGCAAAACCTGGGGATTAAAGCCGAGGGTGATGCATTGGCTATATACTGCCGTGATAAGACCAGCGATAACATACGAGGCAGTAGTCTGGTGGAGGAGGACAGAAGTGTCCTCCGCAGTGAAACTGCTAACCGCTGTCCAGAGGCAGGCATTGCTGGGAATCACTGGTGCAATTAACAGCACAGAGACCGCCTCTTTGGAGATCATTGTAGGCCTGCCCCCGCTGCAGCTTTATGTGAGAGCGGAGGCAATGAATGCGATCTTTAGACTGAAAGCCAACAACTTTGTGGCATCCCAACTTCAGGGTGGGAGGGCACACTTGCTGGACGCGCCACTGCTGCAAATGCTCACAAACAGCATGGCACCCCAAATTATCTTCACTGGAAAGGTGAAAATCTCCATACCGAACAGAGACCAGGCGCAGCCAGGGCACAGGAGCCGGTATTTCTGGGCCCAGTCCTAATCAAAGGATATCCATAAGCCTGGGGAAACATACGACGGTCTTTCAGGCAGAGGTATTCGCCCTTGCAGCCTGTGCAGAAATGTTTGCAAAAGGGGGCTACATGAGAAAGAAATTAATATAATGACTGAGAGCCAGGACAGCCAGGCTGTCATTACGGCAGTCTCGAACCCCGTAACTAGGTCAAAACTAGTTAGAGTTAGCAAACAATCCTTCAATGCACTGGCACGAGACTACACGGTGTTCTGATTGGGGTGCCGGGTATGACTATATAAAGGGCAATGTAAAAGCCGACGAACTAGCCAAGGAGGGCTCTAAGAGACTCTTCATGGGTCCAGAGCCCGTATGTGAAATTACTAAGGATTCCGCAAGAAGGGAGATCTGAACCTGGTTGGATAAAGAAAATACAAAGAAATGGAGGTCGACCGAAGGTCAACTTTATACCAAAGCGCTGATAGGGGATGGGGATGTTAGTTTCTTTGATAACCTACTCAGGCGCAATAAGGAAGAAGTTAAAACCATTACTGGGTTGGTAACTGAACACTGTCCCCTGAAAAAGCATCTATACAACACAGACCGGGTAAGCAAACCGTGGTGTAGAAGATGCGAACTACAGAAGGAAACGAGTTTACAAGTAATCTGCACATGTGAGGAACTGAAGATACTCAGGCAGAAATATGTCGGGAGAGATGTATGGAGCCCTCTGAAGATTCTCAAGATCCCACTGGGCAAGAATACTGGGCTTTATAGAGAACACCAAGCTGCTCGAGTGGAAATAAGAGAATTAATAGGAATGGTACAATGAGCACCTAGCTCAAGTGCCCGGACATTAAGTGCCCACTTTAATGTGTAACTTTAATGAATGAATGAATGAATGAATATGACCAACATGATACACCTACAGGGGATCACATATATGTACATAAACAGCATATTAAAAATTAACAATTGAGATATATATAAACAATAACAAATGTCCTCTCATCTGAAGCTACAGACTAAAAGCTATGAACTAGACGCATGATGAGTCCAGAGAATAGTGGAAAAAGTGAGCAGGAGAAAGACAGGCAAAAGTATTTCTAAAGGAACAAAGGTGTGAATTTACTAGAGACATACTGAGTAAAGACAGGAAGACTGTCAAAATTGTAGTAGGTCTGCTGACTGGTCATTGCAAACTAAACGGGCATATGTACAACATTGGCCTGGCAGATGATGCTATTTGCATATTTTGTCAGGAGGAGGGAAAACACCAGTAGACCTAATTGAGACGGCAAAATTAGAGTGCGGTCTCCTAGAAAAAAAGGTGACCGCATAGATCCGAAAAGGTTGCGCTGAAGCTTGTCCGTCGGCCACCTTAACCCTAACCCACTTAACCTATGTGTCGGTTGAGGTCGATGCAAGAAAACACTTTATTATTGTTTAATTGATATAACGACAAATGTAAATAGCAAAGGTAAAAAAGTGTGTGCTTTAATGAAGAAGCATTCTCAGAGTTTAGTACCATCCTAGAAATCAGATACCCAAGCTAAATGCAAGTTTTTGAATATTTGAACTGAAAATCTATTTTAAATGTTGATTACTCTACTTATTGGATAAGCAAGACCATGACATGTTTTATTTTGGTGGAGGCGCCAGGTATACTTCAAGCTTTGTAGTTCTTCCGTACTGTTACTTCTGATATACCATACCATAATCAATTGAGAAAATTGTAAACAAAGTATGGCCGATTTCACTTTCTCTTTTGGCAAAGTGTTCTGAGATTGAAGTTGTGTTTTTGATTCTAATTGATCTGTTATGTGGTCTGTACATAGCCGAGTACAAGTTAAATCTGTCACATGAGTTAAATCTGTCATATGATATCCATTTTCTGGAATTTGTTTACTGTAACTTAAAGATAGTCGTTGTGACTAAATTGGATTTTGTAATTTTTAAGTTCTAACAAAAAAAAAACAATAATGGCAGATATCCATGACATTCTATTGAACTAAAATAAAGTAATGGGAGAAACCTAACTGAAAAATTATGTAGAGGTATTAAAAAAAGTAATACTGGAAGAGAAACGGTAATATACGTTAAATAATTATAAATTTCTGGTAAATATTACATTTTGTAATGAAAACATCTAAAAAAAAAAAGTCACGGGCACCTCTTACTAAACCGACACTTTTCAAATGCTTCACAATGTATTCATTAGTCAAAGGAAAAGAAACACTTCTAACATTTTTTTTAAATTGAGTCATACATATGCCTACTGATTTACAATCACTAACCTCATCGGTTCTTCTATATGTGTGCGACGTTGCCAAGTAGAAGGACGCAAAATAATGCGCGGTATGTAATAAAAATATACGGCATGTGTATATTATTTTGGCTCTATCGGCATTTCTGTGAACTAAATTATACATGAATTTTACATATGACGCACTATTTTGCTTCCACCTATTTCCATCTTAGATACTAAACGGGTTGGAATAAAAATATGAGAAAAAACCTGCAATGGTGGTGGCATGACCAACGGGCATGTACGGACAAATTTTTTTTTCTTAGCGGTTTACTCGATTAATAAGGGCGAAACTATTTTGCGTCCGGTATACGGACGCAATATAGTCGAGGACGCAAAATGTAATGTAAAATGGCATGCATGGACGCAAAAAGTGCGTGGATAAATATATATAATATATATAATATAATATATATATATATATATATATATATAATATTATATATATATATTGTCCTTTCGATAATACGACGCTCCACACATTGGTTGGGGTGCATTGCATGTGGCGTCCACCGTCATATGACGTCCGTATATGGACGCCACAAAACATTTCTATGCTAATGTGATGTACTGACTGCCTAGACCTTGTAAAAACGATTTTTAGCTGGACGTTATTTTGAATGCCCCGATGAAAGTTTTGTGTATTAAATTAGTTCGGCGAAATACTGTAGTGTGGCGCTGCGGAATTTCGTAATATAACACCCAAATATACAAATTATGACATCCTTCGCGTATGCGACGTCCAATCCTAAAATAAATGTTTATAATATTTCGCGTATGGGACGTCCGGTAGCTCCTGACAACATTGCATGCATAGTTAATAGCCATTGATAGCGAGGGAGGGGGTGTTAGCGTCTTATTAATTTTGCATCGGTATGGTTGTATTATGAGTTTTAAAAATGCTTAGGTGTAGTATGTTTATTCTAGCCGATCCGCAGAACTCGCAGCTCGCTTCATCCCTTACATTATTTCCACAACATCGGGATGGTTATAGAAATATAATTTACTAAAACATGTTTAATTCACTGTCTTCGATGCCCCAAAAAGTAATAATAATTTAATCCCAAGGCCATTCTCGAGTTGTAGAAAATTGAATTCACCTCCAGAACTATACAAAATAATAATAATAGTTTTTCCTTGTTACAGTATTTTTTTTTTTTTTTTGAATTGTAAATTACTGAATAAAAAGAAACAGTTTAGCTAATAAAAAGAAACTAATATCTTTTCAATTCAGTCAATCAATTTAGGGCAATCCACTTAAGTTGTTAAAATTTATTTACCTATTTTATCTAGGATACATTAATAACAATACATTAATTATTCGTTTTTTTTTTCTTTTCGGTTGAAAATTCTTTGTTTAATAAGCAAATTTTATTTATTCCACACATCATTCAAACACAGTGATAAACCTGCAAAGGTATTATTATTATATTCTTAAAATAATTGGTGTTTAATTTTCATTCTAGTTTACATACAGATGTATTTTTTTTCAAATTTGAAATAACGTAAATAGTATCCAGAATAGATGCTTTGTTAGTTATTACAGCGATTTTGTATAAAAGGATTCTCGTACTACGCGTATAGCAAAATATTAGACATTTTGGAGCAGTTCTCTAGTTCTTTATTTTCAAACACATTCATATTTCTTATAAAAAATTATATTATAATTTTTTAAGATATAAAATGTTCCATTTCGTTAAAATTCGTGAACAATGGGTGGTGTGACCAGCAGTTCTGCTCTTATTGGTAATTCGGTTTACTTAACATGCGCAGTGCTGGTTATAACTATGCGGGTTACAGGTTGTATTCTTTAGCTATTTTAGCTTTTTTCACCGGTTGCTGCATCTCGTAGTTGAAAGTTGTCGCGGTACACAGGGCAAGAAATTAACGTATGCGCATTGTGCAAACATCTGAAAAGCAACCGTCATCGAATAATCCAATGCTATTACTTTCAAAAATAACAGCCAGTAGTACCTTGTCTGGGTTGGAATATACGGAAAATTGACGCACAGTATCTTTCAGTGAATTTTAACACTCATCATAACAAACGGGTAATAGTGTCATGTGTAAAGTTTGTCCACGCAAACGAAAGTGTTGGGTGAAGTGTAATGAAATAAGAAATCAAAACGCATAGACTACAAAATTATCACAAGGCCAAGCTAAATACACGAAATAATGGGACTATTAGGGTTCGCAGTTCTATAACAGTCCAACAAGTTTCTGAACTATATAAAAACTATGGAATAGGTATTAAATATCTTAGTAGAATTGTGAAGCCGCAGTTTCTAGACAATCTCCTTTATAGCTTTAATATTTAGTTCCACCTTTTTTATTTATATTGAAATTATTATACTTTAAACTATTTAAATATTATCGTTAGAAGAATGTATTCTTTAATCAGTATATGTTTAACTCATTTCATACACATATAACTGTTTCTAAATGTCATTATAAGTTTCGTAAGCAGGATGTAAGTTTCTTTCGCATGCATTTTCTTGAGGTGTAAATCTTCGTTTATAAATAAGATTTGAAAAAATAAACAAAATTCGAATAGATATCGCATGACCAAAAATGTTTATAATGACAGAATTCAGAATAAAGTTTTACAACAACAAAGACATTGTTTTTGGTACAAATTATGTGTAACAATTACTTTAACTACACTTATGTTGTAGTACAAATTATCGCAAAATATCGAACCAAAGTTATGACATTAGAGATTACATGAGTATGATCCGGGTTTACCTAAGAATTCATATAAAATTATTATATATAAAATTTGATAAAGTCTATATTAGTTATTAATTCTTGACGACCTAATAAATATGTTTGCATTATAAACATGTAAAAACACTTATCCCATTCACCCTCACCAACTGTTAAAAGTAATACATTTCGCATTGAAATTGCTGCTTGTATTAGCACTAGAATATAAAGTATTGAAATATATTAAAATGTAGGAAACTTAGGTTTGAAGGTTGATAGCAGAGCAAGAGAACCGATGGTGGCAGATTGTTTTTTATCTGCATGTTTAATTTTAAAATATGAAATAGATCTGTTTGTTTGTTGTTATTAAAGTAAAGTTTAAAAAAAGAGGTTATTTTCTACACAATATTACTACACACTTCTATAATATACAGCAGTTATTTAGAAAAAATCCACATTATATAATCCTACGATAATATTCGGCCATCAGACTAACAATTTGTCGCCGTCAAGAATGTAATTACTATTTTTATGAATTATCATTACAAAGTGTTGATAAATTTTTTTTCACTTTATCCATGTAAAAACTGACAAAATACAGAGATTTTATTCATTCAGAACAAAAACTGGAAGAATTTATAGATGTAACTGTGTGCCAAAAAAATTGAACACCTTAAAAGAATTTATAAGGCGAAAGTTTCAAGTAGTATTTAATAACTACTAGTTTTCAGTAGTAAATCAGAGCAATTAGAAAAAAATACCAAACAATTAGCAAAAATTTATCAATCAAAATGTACATCGAATAGATGATCAATGGTATCTTATGATCTCATCCAGCATAATGTAAATGACGACGATAGTTCCTGCAAGGTGTTGCTGCTTATGGTAAAACGCCTAATTAGCAGCAACCTATCATATCCCACACATCCTCGATCGGGTTTAAATCCGGTGACGAGCAGGAAGTCTAGTAGTTCAAGCGCCGCCGTTTCATCGCCAACCGTTTCAGCGCCAGCGCGATTCAGCGTCGCGTTATTGAACGGTTTAAACTATGGATAACTTGAATGATTCATTTTTATGGAGAATTTTTGTACATGTGTATTGGTTGCAAACTCATAATGTAACATTTTCGAATTTAATTGTGATACCACTCCTTTTTTCTGTCTATAAAACATAGTCTTGATTAAGTAAAATAATGAGATCCTATGCCAACTGGAGTCGTGAAAGCTTCGATGAATAAGAAAATTGTTTTAAAAGGATAATATTTTTTTTTCAGATTACATCTAAAGAAAAAACAGATAAATTAAATATCTTACTCTAAGAAGTTTATTTTATCTAGGTGTTTTCTCGGTCTAGATTCTAGGACGTTCGACCCAGGAGAACGTGTTAACGCCAGATGCATACCAGTTGAATTTGATTTACACATATGATGCAGAGATTTTTGACATCGGAGAGAGGACACTCACAAGTCAGTGCATATTTTTTAGTGTTGGAAAGTGACTGTTTAAAGTGATATTTTCTTTTTTGCGAAACATCGTAAGGAAAATCTGCAGAATGTTACCCCAAATCATGATTTTTTTTAAAATATTGGAAGGCGAGGGAAGGCAATTTTTTCTTTTTAAACATTCGAGAGATACATTAAAAATGTTTTCAAATCATATTTTTTTTTAACATTTGAAGGAGGAAAGGGGAAGCATGAGGATATTCTTAAGGATATTTTTTTCTTGTTTTTTAAAACATCGGAGACCGAGCATTACAAAGTGTTTCAAATCATCATTTTATCTAAACATCGGAAAGAGGGGAGTGGGAGGAGAGGAGGAATTGTTCTTTTTAATGATATTTTTTTTCTTTTTTTTCAGAAACTGATAAAGGATGCATAAGAAGTGTTTTTAGAATCATAATTTTTCTAAAACATTGGGAGGGGAGAGGAAGGGTATATTAGCTTTTTTAATGATAATTTTTCTTCTTTTTTCGAAAATCGAGGAGATAGGATGCATTAGAACTGTTTTGCATCAATATTTTTTTAACATTGGAAGGAGGAGAGAGGGGTTGAATTATTTTTTTTAAGATATTTTAGAAACATCGGGAGAGAGGAGCATTAGAAATGTTTCAAAAGACTTTTTTTAAAACACTGGAAGGGGCGAGAGGGAGGGGAATGTTTTTTTAATGGTATTTTTCTCTTTCTTTTTTTTCGAAAGAAAGAGAAAGACAGATCGAAAATGTTTAAATCATATAATATTTTTTTTAACATTGGAAGAGGGAAAAGGGAGGGGATAGAATTGTTTTAAATGTATCTTTTTCTCGTTTTAAAACAACCGGGAGATGACGCATTAAAAAATGTTTTAAATCCCATTGTTTTATATTGGAAGAAAGGGTGGAGGGGGAAGGGGCATATGTTTTTAAATGACAATGTTTATGATTTGAAACATTTTTTAACGCATCCTCTTCTCTTCTGATGTTCCGGAAAAAAAGAAAAAAAATTAAAAAACTAATACCCTTCGCCCTACACCTTCTAATATTAAAAAAAAATTGTTTAAAACTTTTTAATCGTCTTCTCCCGTTTTTAAAAGAGAAAAATCATTAAAAAAACATTCTACCCCCTCCCTTTCCCTCTTCCAATGTTAAAAAAATATATAGATTGGAAATATTTCTGATCTGTCTTCTCTAATGTTTTGAAAAAAAGAAAAAAGATACAATTAGAAAAACATTCCCCTCTCCTCTCGCCGTTCCAGTGTTAAAAAAAATTTTGAACATTTCCAATCCATCCTCTCCCCCGATGTTTCGAAAAATTGTATTAAAAAATAATTTCCCCCCTTTCCCTTCACCTTCCAAGTTAGAAAAAATATGATTTTAAACATTTCTAATTGCATCCTCTCTCTCGATTTTCGAAAAAAAGAGAACTATCATTAAAAAAGCTAAATAACTCCTACCTTCCCTCCTCCAATGTTAGAAAAATATGGATTTCAAACATTTCTTATGCACCTTTATCCAGATCATTAAAAAAGAACAATTGCCCCCAAAAAAATATCATTAATATCATATCCCTGCACCCCAATCCAATGTTTTAAAAAAATGGATATTTCGACAAAAAAAAAGGCAAAAAAATATCAATTTAAAAAACATTCCTCTCTCCTCTTATCCCTTCCATTTAAAAAAATCAAACGTCTTGATATCTGTGTATCAATACGTTCAAATCAAAATTCAAATGGCACTGCCATATGGCGTCAAAACGTTCCGGCTTGAAACGGCCGCATCGGAAACACCCATCAACCAAAATTATACG
>RXPK01002708.1:0-135368 GCA_004143645.1 Protaetia brevitarsis | reverse complement strand
GGAACGAATCTTCTTTATCTTTTAACAAGGAAGAAATTAATTTGTTGAATAAAGGTTTGAAATATGATTTAAAATTTAAAAAACCCTCAATTGAAAAAATTATATCTGGTATAGAAACAGCGATTGGTACTTTTGATGATCATAATAAAAACTTTATTAGCACTGCTTGTAAAACTCAAATTTTATAAAATAAAGAACGTCATCCTTCAGATATCACACGTAAGGAAATGAACATTGCTAAAGGGCTTAAAAACAAAAACTGCTTTTAGTTAAAATCTGATAAAGACAATACTGTGGTTATTTTAGATAAAAGAGATTATTTTGATCGTGCCAGTACCCTTTTAACGCAAGGTTCTTACGTAATGCTAACTAAAAATCGTTATCAAAAATGATCACAGAAACCAAGAAGGCCTTATTAGAATGTAAGAATATTGTTAATGATAACTTAAGATATAGACTAACTGTATCAAATCCAGTGTTACCTAGAATGTGTTGTTTACCTAAGATACATAAACCAGGGAAGAGCATGAGACCAGTGTCTCCAGTATCAATAGTTCAACTTACTTATTATCCAAATGGCTATCTGACAAATTTAATCACTTATCACTGGTTGCACATGTTTCCCAGCGACTCCGTTGATATCACTTTGACTTACTTAGAAGATTTCTTGAATGGTAATCAGTTGGGCAGTAATGAAGTTGATAGTTTCATTTCTTTGGCGAAGCTCTGCATGAAACAAAATTTCTTTTAAATCAACAGTACCTTTTACCAACAAACGGAAGGAGCAGCAATGGGTAACAGCTTATCTCCCTTCATAGCTAACCTCTTTATGGAAAAATTTGAAACCGATCTTCAGAATACCTTGGCATATTTTCCACGGGTTTGGCTTAGATATGTTAAAGAAATTTTTTGAGTTTTTGGCACTAGTAAGTGCTCCATCAGGGATTTTCTTGAACAGTTAAATTCAAAATTTCCTTCCATTAACTTTACCCATGAAGAGGAAACAAACAATAGGATTGCTTTTCTCGATATTTTAGTAATAAGAAATAAAAATAGATTAGAAATAGACATATATAGAAAGCCCACTACCAATAACAGATTTATTTCAGAAGATTCAAATCATTCATGGAAAAATAAACTAGCAGCTATTAACTTTTTGGTGCACCGCTTACTTAATTTTCTTTTCTTACTTAATTTTCCTCTAAATTATTAAAATCGCTGCATTTAATGGATTATCAGAAGATGTTGTATATAATACCATTAAAAATAATAAAACAAAATTAGAATTAGAAATGTGAGTGCTTTAGAAATTAGTGACAGGAAGAATAAGAAATATGTTAAATTACCATTTTATCCAACTTGTACGAAAGGTCTACAAAAAATTTTCTCTAAATTCAACCTTGACATAGCAACTACTTCAAATAATAGTCTTAAAAATATTTTAGGTGACCCTAAAGATCAAGTAGATAATTTACATAAATCAGGCATTTATAAAATATCTTGTAAAGATTGTGATCATGTATATATTGAGCAAACTAGAAGATCAACTAAAACGCGTTACAAGGAGCATTTGGCTCATCTTAAATTTAGAAGGCTTGACAAATCTAGTGTAGCCCTACATATGCTTAAAGAAAACCATAAAGTTGGCAATGCAAAGTTAGTTAAGAACGTAAACAACTATGTGCAATTAAATTGTTATGAGGGTATGGAAATACAGGTTGTTTTGAAACATCGTTTAAAGATTTTAAGGGCGTGTAGTACGATCGAAAATCAGGCTAAAAGTCATAATAAACATATGTCCACAAATTAACTGTTTACGAGATAACAGCGATTTTATCGCAATTGCAGAATAAGTTTACTTTAGCGGTTTTTATTAAGATGTTATTGCATTTTAACATAAAATAGATTATAACTAAAGAAGATGTTCAAAATGACGTCATTTCATTTCGACACAGGATCTACATCTGCTTTCAAAGGAAGCGCGCACTCTTTCAAAAAACAAGAGTTTTTCTCGTATTATCTGGCAGCAGTGTTCTATTCGTTGGCGCAACTCTGGAAGATCGTTTACCGGTGTTGCGTACACTAAACTTCTCAAATAACCCCACATACTAAAGTCCAACGGAATTAGATCGGGAGACCTTGGAGGCCAAGCAATGGGACCTGCTCGCCCTATCCATCTCCCAGGAAATCCATTGTTAAGATGTTCCCTAACAGCACGCGTAAAGTGCGGTGGAGTTCCATCTTGCATAAACCAGAGGTTCAGTCTTAGATTTATAGGTAAATCTTCCAAAAGTTCAGGGAAAGTATTTTCCAAGAACTCAAGGTGTGCAGGACCTATTAAGCGTTGTGGCAAAACAATCGGTCCTAACAACCGTTCCCCTATCATGCCTAACCAGATGTTTAGAGAGAAACGTTGCTGGTGCCTGGCTTCAACGGTAGCATGAGGATTCTCGTCACACCAAACGTGATTGTTGTGGAAATTAAATATTCCATTTTAAGTAAAACCAGCTTCATCAGTGAAAAAGATGTTATCAGCGAAATCTGGCCGATCAGCAGCTGTTCGCAAAAACCACTCACAGAAAGCCCTTCTCGCTTGATAATCCGGAGCAGTAAGTGCTTGTACCCGTTGGAGTATGGTAGGGGTATAGGAGTTGCTCACGAAGAGTTCTCCAAACAAGATTGCTGCTTACACCCACTTGATTCAAAATTCTTCTAACACTAGTTTCGGGATTTTCATCAATAATATTCAAAATTCGATCTTCTATCTGTGGAGTACATGCTATTCTCTGCCGTCCAGTATCAGAAGACCGCTTCTCAAACGAACCAGTTTCTCTTAGTCATCGAAACACCGTCTGAAACATTACATGCGAAGGCAGTTGGCGATCAGGAAACGTTTCATCATAGAAGCGACGTGCTTGTAAAGAATACCTACTAGCGCGACCGTACATGAACATCATATCGCTCATTTCAACATTATAATACGCAATCATTGTAATTGCTACAAATTGCACAAAACGTCAAATTAAACTGTCATAAAACAATAGCTGATAAGCACCTGTTTTACTGGGATATGTTTATTATGACTTTTCACCTTATTTTCGATCGTACTGCATGCCCTTAAAATTTTTAAACTATGTTTCAAAACACCCTGTATATAAAAACAAACATATTTTAATGAATTCAGATTTAGGACCCTTAAATCTTGTCTTTATAGTTTATTAAGTAGTAGTAGTAGATCAGATGGAGTTAGGATTAGTAACCAGTAAAACATGACGGCAGTCAGCCATGACCGTGATCATTGTACCATGACTTTTTTGAACAATGCTCTTAAACGCACAGGTTAGTGCAGTTTGTGGTGAGGGGTGAGGGGGTCTAGGAGAAGTTCACAGTATTATAGAACTTACACAAAATAAGTCACACATTACAAATTATCATTAAAAAGGAAAAAAAAAACAGTTTAGTGCAGTTTAAGGTAAGGGGTCTAGAAGTTTGCATTCTAAATTAAGTCACAAATGTCTGTGTACTATCTATTCCAAATTAAATCATTACCTATCCCCTAATTCGAACTCACAATTACCGGGAGGAGAAATACACGTAACATTTTAAGCAGTTCGGCAGTTCGAAGTGTGATCTCCGGCTTACTGGGTCGGAATCGGCGATTACCAGGGAGTAAAAGACCATTAGATATCTTTAACAATGAGTGACACATGAAAGATGCCGCCGCCTGTGCGACGATGGATAAAGAAAGGATACACGACTGTAGAAAAAGAGCATAAGAGGCAGAGCAGATGAGAAAACATAAAGCCGAGAAAAAAAAATCAACTTGAGTGAGTGTGATTTAAGTGTTTGGAGTTTGTTTCAACCCACGAAAACGTCGCTAATGGATTTGATTGTGTCTTACAAACTGTACCCAACATAATTGATACAATTATAATTAAGAACGTGTCGGATGAGAGGATTAGTAAAAGGATTGATTTAAGAACAGCTCCATATAGCTGGTTCATTCGTTTTTAAGTAAGAATTTGCAATACATTTTTTTTACATTCTAACTTTCTATTTATGTTTATTTTAACTTCTATTTTAATACCAATAGACATACACTTGCATCGACTTTTCACGCATATTGTAATCGAACAGAATGATTGAAGAGGTACAATTGTACGCATACCTATGTATTTATCTGGCAATGTCGTACCACAGATGATCGATCACCGAACTCTGTCGGCAAGCTTCAATGATTTATAATATATGATAATATAACACTCCCGGATAAGACGACAACCCGTCAGGGATACCTACATTAAATGCAATGGTTGGTATCTCTTCTACTCTTTAGGCTTACATGGAATATCGTGGTTGGAGAATTATGATGAAGCTGATTATGATGATGTTATTCCACTGCATAAGAGATGCGATCGTGAATATTTTATTCTGGAAGGAGGAAGATATATTTTCGATTTGGGTTTCGTACACAGTAAAAAGGATATTGCGATATTACAATAAAAATAAATAATACAAAGAAAATAATGCAGTTATTATTTTATGTATTTTTATGGTAATGTCGTGCATATATTTTTCATACATTTACATACAGATTGTAAATTTACAAGTTTCAATATAGTCCGATAAGATTTTATTATTAAAACTAAAATTTTACATTTTCCTAATTGTAAAATACTGTGCGCTTTATACCTGCGTATATCCTTAAAAAAATCCTCTGCTATACTTGCCGCGCGTACTCGATAGACTGTAACCGTGCCCCTAAATATACGTCACCGACTGGACATTATGAGTGACGGCGATGGTACAACCACATTATAAATAATGGCCACAAATAACCAATGTTTCACTGTAACCTGTCAGATTTTTTTCTGTAATTGCATACGGGAAGCCTTTTTATTGTTAAACTATGGTACTGTAAGTTATTCAGAATTCAATTTTAAGGTTATATGTAAGGATATTTTTAAAAAATTAAACATATTTTTTTTATAAAATCACGCATTTCTGTTTTTTTTTTTATACTAGTGCCACTGAAATTTTGTCCATACTCACACAATTTTGTCAATTAGTGAATAACTAATAGAGGTGAAATCAAGAAATAGATGAAATATAAATAGGTTTTAAGAATATTCCATATAAATTTGTAGAAATAAATAGTTTTTACTAATATTTTTATTTTAGGCTATTTCGTAAACATTACTTTTATTGAGAATTATTTTTTTTGCTTCCTTTATTCAATTAGAAACTGTTAGACCAAATGTATCATTATGTAACCTTACCACAGTATTACTAGAATCATCAAAGACATTTAAGTAAATTTTGAGATCAAACAAAAATAAAAATATAACGCATGATATTGAACTTGATTCTAAGCTTTTCAAAATATGTATTTTTTTCCTGATATTATGTCATCTAACCTTACTCTTTACCGATTTATGGCATATTTTTCAACTTTCCACTTACCATTATGTTAGTGTTTACGTGTGATAATGAATTTTAGGACTTTTGCAGGATCTATACAGTATTATTTTTATTTAGATATCTATTCCTTATTTACATTTTTATATCTAACAAAGGCATATACAGACTAAATTCAAGTAATCTAACAATAACGTGGCTTCACAATTAGTATCGATATTTTTAAAATGATTCTTTACTTACAAATAAAATTCTGCTAACACCTACGATATAACAATTTAAAGATAAGGAAAAACCTATAATGCGGAATACATTCTTTAACATCTGTATGCTTGTATTTCATTTAACGAGGTCAACATATCAAATATTGGAGGTAAATATGATGGATATATACTGTGACACCTGAATAATGAAATGTGAAACGAATTTTACTTTCTTACGCACGCAATGCTATATGTCCTTGCATTTAATAATTTTATCTAAGAAAGTAGATTCCTTACATATGAACTCCTACTTTTCTGTATGCATATTGTTTGGAGGGTAGGGACGTAACTTTTGTGAATATTAAAATAGTGTTCGTCAAATAATGATGAATGACATTTTCAATAATAATCTGTTAACTGTTCATTCATAAAGGGACTGAGTAAACAAAGAAGCAAACAAAATACACATATGTTGATGGAAAGACAGATATTAATTTAACAAACGGTTTTGTGAATTTGTTAATTTTACAGCCGGATCTTCCGCTTATTGAAGTTATATTAAACATACGTTGTGAGTATAGTGAAATAGGAGAACTGCCATCTTTACGTTAGTTTCTGTACTCATAACATATACTGAATCTATTTGCTACTATGTGGGTGGAAAACTTTGCGATAATAATGTTTAGATTAAGGCACTTGTTTGAAAAAGTGGAGAGGATTAGACTTGAGAAAGGGTAACGTTAGCATTATAAGGGCATTAAATTAGTTAAAATTTTGATTAACCTGATCCTTATTTTTTTAATCACCTTCACTTTGTTAATTGAACAATACTTATTGTCTAAGTGAATTTGTGGGGTTTGATAATTTAATAAAGTAGACATAAAAAAATAATATAATTGCCTCCACCAAACTTTTATTCTTAGATTAATTATAATTTTTGTTAGCTCGACAATTTTTATTGATAAAACTGTTTCGTTAATTTGATCTATTATTCCCTCAGTGTACCTGTAAAGAAATATGAATTTCTTTCCAGAACTTTATGGGTAACAGTGCTGGTGGGTTGATCAACTTATTAAGTGGTCCCAAATAGCACACATTAATCAAAAGTATAAAAAATTAGATTTTCTGTTTAAGCATACACTCAAAAAAGTACTTGCATTGAGCTAACCAAAATATAGTGAATTTAGGAATGCTGTTTAGTTGTATATTACGAACCAATTTTTTTTGTTGCAGGAACGAAAAAAAAATTGTTAGGTATTTGCTGTTAGTATAACAAATATACATATTGTTATAGTAATCCTAGTAAGAGTTCAACCCAACCCTTTGAAACGTATCACGTGAAAAATAATTGTTGAAATAATTTAGTTATGACAACCAAAATTTAAGTCAAATTAACCAAATCCCCTTGATTAGTTCATATATACATTGTACTTCAATTTATTAAATTTTGAATATTACAGTTAAATGAATATTTAATTGAATGAACTATAATCTTTAATTTTGTTTTAACAACGTATTTATTTGAAGGAGACCTGCGGTCGATATTGTAAACACGCTAAGTGTTTGTGTCGCATATTAGGGGCAGAATCATTCCATAAGGTTTGGTAGCATTGGGTTAAATGGAAACAGATTTGCATATTTAAAAGTCTAATCCAGATGCGATGAGGGAAATATGCGGTCAATATTATAAACACGCCAAGTGTTTGTTCCGCGTATTGGGGGTTGATGCGAGGATCACTCCGTCGCCGTAGATGCGGGTTAAGGAAGCCGCCCTTTCAACAATCACAACTCCTATTAAACGTTTATCTGGTAAATATACCAGGTTAATATGTTATAAACGTACTTATTTCTCTAGTTATGCTAAATATGTTCTGTTACTGGAGTGAAATAGAGAAACGCCATCTACGGGACAATTTCTGTAATACATGTAAGTATTTAACGTATTTGCTGCGTTGTATATGGAGAAAACTGCTACAAAATAGATGTGCTGCTATCGTACTGATATTATTCAATATCTACGGCCCAAAACGTAATTTAATGCTTCAAATTTGTCTCTAACCGCATTTTCAATTGAATGAAAAAAAGCGTGTTAACTTTCAAGTAATATTAAAGGAGCCATTTTGATTGTCAATTGGAACAAATTCAAACTGTAATTTAACTAAACCGATTCAAGCTAAATTCTTTCTTTACAGAATCCGGGAAATTGCTTTGGTTTAACTCAAATTTTGGTCATAATAACCAAAAAAAAATCAACAACGAGCATTTTGTTAATTCAACACAGTAACTTTTCTGAGTGTATGTATAAAGTTTTCAATTTTTACTAGGGGCCCCAAGCTAACAAGCCCCAACATAAAAGATAACGAAATTTAGATGCAACAAATAATTTTCTGCATAAGCAAATTATATTTGATTTCATGTATGATGAATGATGATAAGATCACACCGAATAATATAATTCGTCAATAACGACACATTTAACGCAGGTGTCCCTTACATATTCGACTTTCTTGATTCAAATAATTTCGATTTACAAAGTAGAAAAACGCGGGTTTGTTATTTTATTGCCGAATATGTAAATATGCACCTATATGGATGTAACATACGCACAAATGGTACATGTATTCGAGTTCATCATGTTTACGTATGCATGTATATTTTTTTTTGATTTCTTGGTAAGTTTATTATAAATTGCAATACTTACTACTATTACTGTAAGTATTCAAGTTTTTTTTTATTCTAATCATCAATTTTTCCTCATCATGTGGTTGTTTAAGTTAATTTAATTGGAAAATTTAATTAAAAAAAAAATTATTAAATTTAGTTAAAATATTTTATTTTTTAATTTTTAATCTGATGCATATTTGTAATATCCGGATATGTGATTTCAGCTTTGGCCTGAGGATGAGTGCTAAAACACTCGAAGCATGTAGCCATTAGAATTTTACTAATAAGAAAAGGGTTTGTGAGATTCTGGACCTAATTTCATTTCCTTTAACGTAATCAACATGTGCTCACACAGAGTCAACCTTGAAGAATTAAATCACAATACTTTGAAGTTGTTATTTGGAGTATTTTTTTCTGCGTTAAATGAAAATAATACTAATTAGGTATTAAAAATTAATTGCTTAATTGGAAACTATCTATACTATTACAATTGTTTAAATGATATTGTAATATTTAGTTAGTTAGTCTTTCACATTAAGTAAATATTTATTTGATTCCTTTGCTGACAAGATATCATTGCATGGCCAAATAACCGAATGCGTCAAGCTCATCGGTTTCTTATTTGTTATATTTACAAATATGTACCTGATGTGACATCATACTTTGTTGCTTTAACAAACCCTTCTTTGCTGTGTATAGCTCGATCAAAATTGCACCACTCCATTTAAAATAAGAAGCTTGATATCAACACCCTGTATGTGTATGTTGAGAAATAAATTAATTAAAGAAAAAATAAGTATGACAAACAGATTCATAATAATTTCACCTACATTTGTATTGTGATCCTTACAGATAGGTATTTGGAATTCGTATCATTATTTTGTTTTTACGTCACAGTAGTTACTATTATCACGCATATTTCATCCTTGCACACTTGATGGTGGATTTGTACACTTGCATAATATTATAAATCTTGTTTTGACACCTTCTGTCAACAATGTAGAAGTTATTATGTAAAGCAAACTGTGTCTTTACGAAGCAAGAAAGGGTTTGAACTTAAAAAAAATGCTCATTTTAATTGATACCGTTTATACAATTTGCTAGCCTACCCTGATTCTTTTTTGCTTATGCCCATCAAATTAAGAAAAAAGACGATTAAGGAACAAAGAATAAAAAAAAATTAAACGGACAAGGTACAATACAAACAACTAATAGCCGTGACGTAAAGCACACATCACATCACGGGCACCCAACAATCCATGCACGGAGAGGAGACCTCCGCAGGATCAGATAACATAAAGTCCTCCTCGCCGCTCTCTGCCATCGGTATCGCCGGCAATTAATAGAATTCGAGATGTACGCAGGAGATACATACATGGATCCGATATCGGGGTTAAAAAGTTTAAAACGTCTTTAGAAAGCGGTCAATCAAAAGGAGAAGAAGCGACGAGGAGGAGTAAGACGTCCTAGGTTCACTGGATAGAAGGGAACTTGCGCGCCACCACAAAGGATAATGGCATTTTTAAAACGCGCGATGTGCTTCGACGAATTATATACAAAAAAAAAAGAGAATAAAAGGAGAGAAAAAAGGAGGAACCGCGACTGTCTTTCAGCAACAATCCATTAGGTATCGTGTGTACGGGTCGTCTCTCGAAGATGGGAGATGTCTTTAGGGCTTGTGTCATCAAATATGATGTGGCAGAAATTTTGCGCTCGATGATCTGATTAAGCTGTTAGGGACATAATTTTCTATCTAATCTTACCGAAACGTTGCAGATTATGTCTTACAAAACCCAGATTCCTAAAAGCCTCACTTGTAATAGTTTTATATGTTTAGAGCAAGTACACTCAGAAAAATACTTGTGTTAATTTAACCAAAACTTGTTTGGATCTACTATAATTTTTTGTTGTATATAGTCAAACACGCTCTTTTGTTGAATCCACAAAAAACATTTTGTTGCATTTTTTTTTGTTTAACTCAACAATTGTTTATTTTCAATCGTACATTTTGTTCAATTTAAAAATATTTTTTGTTCAATTTAAGCTATTAATATAAATGGAACAACATTATGTTAATGTTTTACAAAATTTTATTGTTAATTCAACCACAATTTTCAAAAATAAAATTTTGTTTGATTTGAATATCTTTTTTTGAATAATTAAACAAGAATATAGTTAATCCAATCATATTTTTTCAAACAATTCATATTTGTTGAATTAATGCAAGTATTTTTCTGAGTGTATGGGCAACCTTTGACATGTTGTGGGCCAAACTTTAGTGTGCAAATACGTTCGCGGGCCGCGTTTAAAAGTAGTGCATTTTAAAGTAGTGTTCATAATTTTTAGCAATAGATATCAGACATGAAATAATACGACAATGTTATTATAATGCAATTTATTAAAATAAGAAAATGAAATGAAAAAAATAGGTACAACATTATAATTAAATCGTGAAATTTGGAATTATTACAAACTACGAAAGTTAAATAGCGACACAGAAAAAGAACTGTTCGCATTTATATGTACTGCCAAATGCACAAATCAATCTTCCTGCGAATTTTCTAAGCTCCGGAAAATGGTCTTCTTCGAGGTATTTTTTAGAAATCGCACGTCTCCACGTCTTCAAATTTAGATTTTAGGAGCGAGTTTTCTTGAAGCTCGATGAACTTCATTTGCAAGTATATTGGAGCATTTTGTACATTACTTTTTCTTGGAGTAGCTAATAAATTGAAACTGTTTTCCATGTTTTTAATATCGATAAGTCTGTTCGAAAATTACTCCGGCAGTAACTTGAGTTCTTCAGCATATTGAGCATAAGCAGTATTTTCATACGCAGAGAGCCGTGGTGAAATGGTAACTATTACCACACAGCAACTGTGCCTCCCACAAGCGGATTTTGTTTTGAAACGCTTTCAAACGGCTGTACAAATCATTGACTAACTGACCTTGTTTTTGAAGTTGAAGTTTCAAATTTAAATCATTCACACCATTCACCATTAAGGTCGACCAGAAATGCTAAGTCACATATCCATTTTGGGTCACTCAATTCAGATAGTGGTTTATCTTTTATTTGCATAAAATCTGCTATCTCATTTCTAAACTCGTAAAACCGTTTCAGCATTTTTCCTTTGCTTAACCATCTGACCTCACAATAATATGTTACGTCGTCATATTCGGCTGATATTTCTTCCAAAAACGCTTTGAACTGACGATGGTTAAGCCCTCGGGATCGAATAAAATTGATGGTTTTTACTACCACATTCATAACATTCTGGAGTCGAATGGACTTAGAACACAAGTTCTGTTGGTGGATAATGGAATGAAGGACTATCAAATCATCTTTTTACACATTTAATTCAGTTGCTTTTTCATACAAAATTCCGATGAAACCTTTACATAAGCTGACCATAGAAGGTGTACCATCTATGCATACACCGACTAATTTTGACCATGGCAAACCAAAAACATATGAATACCTTTTCAACTTTATTAAAAATGTCCTCTCCTGTAGTGGTTCCTTTTAGCGGCTGTAAAGCAAGCAATTCCTCAGTAACAGTGAACTCTTTATCAACACCTCGAATAAATATAGCCAGTTGAGCTGTGTCAGACAAATCGGTGCTCTCGTCTAATGCTATGGAAAATGATTCAAAACCAGCCATACGGTCAGTCAAAGTTGTTTTTATATCATTAGTCATCATTCCTATACGTCGGGCAACAGTTCGTCTTGACAAACTAATTTTTTCAAATTCATTTTTCTTTTCAGGACACAAAACACTGCAAACTTCTAACATACACTCCTTCATAAATTCTCCTTCGACAAATGGTTTTAATGACTTTGCCAATTTTGAACTAACTATAAAACTAGCTTTCTACAACATTATGAAGTTGTGTTCTTTGTTTATGAAACATTTGCTGCTGTTTTTCCAAATTTGCGGTAAGCTTCTGGATTTTGTCTTTTCTTAATTGTCCTGTCAGTGAGTGCAGCATAGGATGCTTAGTTGAGTAATGCCTCTTTATATTGAATTCTTTCATCACTGAAATGGATTCATTACACAGCAAACAAATAGGCTTACCATTGAGCAAGATAAAAAAGAATTCTTCAGTCCATTTTTCTTGAAACTGGCGACCCTCTGCATCTACTTTTCGTTTCTGTGTTATTGTTTCTTTTCGCTGTAAACTTCCATCAGAAATCTAATAATCGAACAGACTTGACCGATTTAGTATATTGTTGTGGCACATAAGAGAAAAGTCATCAACCATATTAGATGTAATTATTATTTTATGTACACATCTGTTTGTAAGTCCAGTATAATTTGGGTTAATTGGGTTAATTAATTTTTTTGACTTGTTATTCCAGGTTTGATCACCGTCAGGCGATTGAGGCCTGAGTGTTGTCCTTTTTGCCAAGCACTTCACCATAATATGAAGAGGTATAAGAACCAATACTACCTCGATAGCTGCTGTTGGGCAGATTCACATGGCACTAGTTATGCATACGTAATATACGCATGCTAATCTCTGCACTTTCGAGAGGTTAATTCTTTCGGTGGCCAGATTAGTTCTTTTGCGCCAAGCTACTGACACATATGTAAGTGATCGGTCCTCACTATCGCCATATACATCTAAACGCGGTATTTTTGAGTTGCATCCTCAATTTTTCCCTTGCAAAGTGCCTGCACACTATCTCAGCTTTTTTGGCCTTGTTGTTACTAGTTACTACTGGTACTACTTATACTTCAAGTTCGAGTTTGTTCCAGAGAAGTTTATTGTCTAGAGTAAAGCTTAGGTTGTATTTAATTTCCGTTCTCCTATCTGTTTTGCCCATACATTCATGATTTTGAGATTGGATTTACTTTTTCTAGTGAATCCTACTAAAGTAGTCGTAGTGGGATTAACATTGAGTCCCACCGACTGACACCATCTTCTTGTAGATTCCTCTTTGAACTATGTCAAATTTGCATCTTGCGTAGATGTAAGATAATATCATCTTCACAAGGTATGCCTAGATCAGTCAACCCGCATGATTCTACATAAGTGGGGATGTAACTTCCCCCTGTGAGCATCCTCTGCTCGTACCAACCGAGATGGTTTTATGTACCACCTCCGCTTCCAGCAACCTGGTAAACAGCAGCTGCGATACCCATCTAGAGGTCACGCCATTTGCCCCCTGTTAATTATTTTTTTTAATAGACTCGTGTGGAAGGTTATCAAAAAGCGCTCTTTGCTTAGAAAGGCACACCCTATAGTTTTTTGATTCGTCAGTACATCTTGGATCGATCCATCAGCTCCACTAACGCCATCCCAGTGGATTTGCCCGTTTGATAGGCGTACTGATTGCAACGGTGCCCGCTCCAAGATATTTATTCTGATGTAGTTATCTACAGTCTTTTCGAAAAGAATGACGTAAGGCTAATAGGGCTGTGAGATTTAGGGCTTTTCCCCCATGGGCGAGTGCAATTCGAAGAAGGCAACTCGGCCAGAGAGACCAATTGTGCCCCCATGTCAGTTGTAACCCTTTCAGTCAGGTTGCACCCTAACAAAAAAAATCGCAATCTGGCTGAAAGTTAACTTACCGACTCTGGCCTAGCCCCATGCGATGCATGTGTTTATTTAGTGCATAGTGCCCAGTTAAGATTCCTGTGAGTAATCCCAATCTGTCTCTGCTCATAAAGACTGCCTTACGGAGTCTTTCCTCATTCCGATGAAACCCTAGAAATTTACAGTGTCTTGCGCCGGCGAGTCCATTCCAAAAGGAGCAGTGCCTAGTAGCAAGTAAGAACGGCTGCTCGCTGGCGCCCCTTGCTAACGTGTCAGCTATTTCATTGCCTCTGATCTCACAGTGACATGGCACCCATCTCAATGTAACATTTAGATGTTCCGCCAGCTGTTTAAGCTTTCTGTGGCACCCTTAAGCTTTCAGTACCACTTTCAGAGTCAAATCTGAGGGCCCGCGAAGCTTTGGGGGCAGCTTGGCTGTCGGGGATGACTTCTACCCTTCCATTCTTGCGCAAGCAGTTTGACATGCCTTCGGCACAAGTCTGGATTGCAATAATTTCAGCTTGGAAAATGGTAGGGGAAGCCCCTAGGCGAAAAGCTTCACCGTCCCACTCTCCATCCCTCCAGATTCCAATGCCCGTGGCATGACGCGTTTTCGAGGCATCGACAAACCAGCGGGATAGACTCCGTTTTGGTTTGCGGATGTACGCTATTGCAGTTTCCCCCTAGGGTTGCTTCAGACTACAACACCAACTCCAGTGGGGGAAACTCAAGAATGGTCTCAATAGCAGCCGTCGGCGTCGAAGACATGGCTCCTATGATGACCAAACAGGCCATCCTTTGGACTTTTCTAACAATAACCGCGCTTATAGGGTAGCCTAGATTTGCTTTATGCCACTAGACTAGCGAGGCGTAAGTTATAGAGGGTACTATAACTTTCGTGTACAGCCAGTGTACCAATGCAGGCTTTAGCCCTACGTTTTAACGAATATACCACTACAAGTCCAGAAGATCCTTATGGCTTTGTTCGTCAAATGTTCTAGGTGTGATTTGTACAGCAGTTTCGCGTCCAAGCCAACACCTAGATATTTAATCTCGGTTGATACGAGTATTTTGGAGCCGAATATAGTGGGACACTGGAGATTGGGAATCCTCCCCCCTCCGTATGAACGGAATCATAGTGGCTTTGCTAGAGTTGACGTAAGAGAGATTTAGGGTGCGTAGTGTCCTTTTTCCCTGCCTTTGGTATGAGAATGACTCATTTCTTCTGGTAAGTGCATCGACGATTCTCACTCAACTTCAGTAGAGACACAATAGTGCTCCCGAATAATATTGCGGCAATTCAATGTTTCGTTCATGACGTTTAAAAATTTTTGATAACAAACCAAATTAATAGGAATCACATTCCACAAGGTCAACTATACTGAAATATCATCCATATTTCTAGACATACGATCATGCACACTCAACGGCAATCCATTTGCAAATATAACAAAGGCTATCTCGCAGTCATATACTATACACATACAAAAGAGAATAGCAAGATCAAACTAATAACTTAAGAATCGCACCGTAAGATGCGAGAAAAAGAGACAAAATGGATTCAGCTCCGCATTTGTTGCCGGTCGCCTTTTTCCATTGCTACCTTCAATGTTTAATTAAATTTACATAAATTACAGCGTCGGCGAGTTGAGCTCGGTACGCCTGCCAGCCGCGTATTAAGAACGGAAAGCGAAATATCTTCATTTAATATCGAGTAATCGGATCAGAAGATATAAATTATTGTAGGAGGTACGGTCGGATGGATGTTGAAACCATACCTACGTAAAGTTGTTCTGTGAACACGCGCAATACGACACCGACATCATATAGTTAATCTATGAATAATAACATCTAGCTATCTACTATAACGTCATGTTTTCGTTTGTGTTGTGACAAAGGTAATGTAGAAGTGGGCGAAACATTATCAAGAATATGCAAGGTAACCAAAGCCGGATTTAATATCATCACGAAATCATTCATTTTTGACATATGCTTGCGCAATCAAAACATATCCAAAAAGAATATATTACGTCTAATAACTAAAATTCGCACCATATTTTATATAAATCACCCAAAAAGAAATTAATATTTTCTCGTGGGAATTTATTGAAACAAGTATGCATATAATATACCAGAAAACCAAAAAATACGTGACCTAACTCCAAGGGACAGCGAAGGTGGTAAATTACACAGGGCAAAACTAAAAAAATCCAAATGCCTAACCGGCTTGACTAGATATACCTACATATAATACAACACACGTGTGTGTTGTGTTGTGCGTTTTAACTAATAAAGTCGTTGTTTAGCGCGGCGGCTGTCAACTACAAGCTCGAATTGGATAATTGTAATTTATTACGGGCGATAGCTTAATTATCCTACCTTATATATCTGCATAGTTTTGTATTCCTATATATAGTAGTACATATAATACATAAAGTGCAGCCCCCGCATCCTAAAATGCAACAGCTTGAAATAAAAATATTTATCCAGTCGAATCTAGAAAGATTAACCTTTCTGCATGACCTTTATTAGGCACACACATGCTGTGACACTTAAAATTTCCAGGTTAAATATATGAGAATGTAAATAGCGCCAGCTTACTATCATAATTGTGTTTTGTTACTTAAAAATAAAGGTGGTGCTATTTGCGCACGTACTTGACAACGCAAAGTTGATATTTTTCGCCACCATTGACCATCGGCCATGACAGATTAAAATTAAGAGCCACATCTTTTGTAATAACATTGCACAGGAACGACTGAAGTGCCCCTATCGGTTGTTTTCTCATAAAACACTCTTTCAAGCCCCCTCTTAATCTTGAAGAGTTTGAATTGAATATTACACCAGATTTTGGTAAGTAGCGGCATCTGCATGACATTTGAGAACGCGGGAACTATTTTTTTGATATGTCAAAATCACGACCTGCTTGATGACTTTCACAGTTTGCTTTACACGACCTATCGGATCATTAGTTGCGCGTGTTCACCACTGGCGCCACTTACCGAACCTTTTTGGAGAAAATGTTTACCCTTGGATTAGCGACCACAAATCACAAACAAAATAGATGCGTCAGTATCTAGGCTATCGTTCGCCCATTTTTGAGGAGAGTTTTCTCCAACTTCGATGAGATGTAAGCCGTTAAGTCGATAAGTTTGACCATTTTTCTGCTGAAAACTTTGAAACGACTGTGCGACCATTATATAAGAGAGGTGGCCTTACTTTTGTATCCACTTCACACAAATTAACACGCGTACATCCCGGGAAGATCCACCGAATCTGCCCTCACATCAGTGGTGGGCGGATAGAGAGATCGTGGACAATAAAATGTCTTACCTGGGTGTATTCTAGAATATAGAAGCAGCTTTTGATAAAGCTTCTGTCAATAGTATTGTCAGTGCCCTAGCCAGGCAAGGTGTTGAGCCGGCTTGTAGGATGGCTACACTGTATGTTAGAGCAAAGGGCAATAGAAGTAAGTGTGAGAGGTGCCAGCGTGAGGGGGCACGTAGATCGGGGCTGTCCAAGGAGGCGCTCTGTCACCACTTTTTGTGGGACCTTGTGGTAGATGACCTCGTTCATGCGCTGAACACATCTGGTTTCTACACAATTGCATAAGCGGACGATATTACGATCTTCATTGATGGATGATTTGACAGCGTGCTCTGCGATTTGATGCACACTGTCCTAAGATCTCTCGAAAACTGGTGTTGAGAACGTTGCCTTTCTGTAAACCCAGATAAATCAAAGATGGTACTCTTTACTAACAAAAGAAAGGTGGGAAAACTTCGCCCAGCACAACTGTTTGGTACTGCTCTCGGTTTCTCGGATAAAGTCGCGGTCACGTGAGGATCATCCACGACAGTGTCGCTAAAGCGCCTCTTCTTGGTGCCGCGAAGGACTGAGCGCCTCCCGTGTTTGCTTTCGGCAGATGCTACCGCGTTCGTGTCGACCCCTGCGTCGAATTATTGTCTTTGATTGCCGTCTATACAGACGGATCAAAGACAGGAACAGGTGCGGGAATTTTCTCTCCAGACCTTAAGCTCAACTTAGAGTTGGCACTAGGTAGGTTCGCTGCGGTTTTCCAAGCTGAGATTTTGACTATTCTGCATGGTGCTGAAGAAATTTTAGCAAGGGGCATTAAGGGACGACGTATTGTACTTTACAGTGATATCCAAGCTGCCCTTGAAGCCCTTAGCAGTTATAAGATCGCTTCAGGCCTAGTACTTCAGTGTCACAATGCCTTGGAAGCTATAGCTATTGATAATGACTTGATACTCAGTTGGGTTAAAGGTCATAAAGGTAATTTGGGAAACGAGACTGCCGATAGATTGGCGAAACTTCCCATTTCTTCGGCTACACTCAATACCCTAATAAACCAGTGGACCACTGCTCTACACGAGGAGAGATGGGCATCCATAAATTACAACCCATTTTTTTTAAATTACTGAATATGTATTTTGTTCAACCACAATAAACCAAAAAAAAAACATTTTGTTAAACCAATGCATATATTTTTGTGAGTACGTCAGCTTTCAAATTTTCTCGTTACTGGACTATTAGTACACTTTTTAAACTTTTTTAATTGAACATTTTCCTAAATCAAGCTCTTCATGTCTCTGGAATTTTCTTTTTCCAAATTTACTGAAATCCTTCCGGATAACCTTTATTAAATTCAAAACTTTTAATAATTTGTAATGGTCGATATGTAACAATTCTACGTGTATTTCATTTCTTTTAAGTATTTTTTTTTTTCTATAGCATGTTAAATTTTAATTTCAATCATTGTACAATAGCCCGGAACAGGGACGGATCTACTTAAGGGCTTTTGGGGCTGCCCAGGGCTCCGCGTATACAAAGGGCCCCAGCCCCCATTAAAAACAATAGACAACAAAAATATATACATATATCTAAAATAAAAAAAGAATTCAATCGCAAGGTTGGCAACCCTGAGATCAATCAACCAGTGTGCGCTTCTATCGAACGAAACGAGGAATTACCCGTCGATTGTTTTCGGCTGGTATATTTTCTTGAGATTATGGGCAAGCAAACATTAAACAAATTATACCTTAAATAAATAACACGGTAACAAGTATTATTCATTGGGGATGGGCGTCAACCCCATATGTTCACAATGACCAACTTGCTTTTAGTACGATACTGTTTTCGGGGAAAAGTGTTTGAAGGATGTGTATCGTTCATTAAAATTTGTAATCATACTGGCTTACATTTACTTAATATTCTACAAGGCTTTTTAGAAACAAATGGACTACTACTGAATAATTGTAGGAGGCTGTCTTATGACAACGCTGCTAATATAACAAAAAAATAAATCCGCGGATTATATGTGCCGTGTGCTGCGCATTCTCTTAACCTAGTTGGTGAAGAATCTGTGAAGGTTGCAACCGAAATTGTGAACTTTTTAGGAGTAATGCAAAAAATATACATTTTCTGTTCTACATCGACCCATAAATGGAAACTGTTAAATCGTGAAACAAAACTAAAAAATTACGTTCAAAAGTTTAAGCCAGACCAGATGGTCTTGTCCCTATGATACTGTCAAAGCTTTAAAAAATAATTATGATGACATTATGAAAATTTCCAAAAGTTTCAGCAAAAATGAGGATGAGGAATTTGATTTCCGAAATGAAGCACGAAATTTATTTAATAAACTGGCGCCACTCGATACTGCAATTTTGATTATTTTTTTGAGAAGAAATTTTGGAGAGATTTAATTTAATCAATAAAAAAATACAGAGCCCTGGTTTAGATATTTGTGAAAGCAATAAGTTAATTGCGTCATTAAAAGAGTTCGTGAAGAACATGCGGCACCAACCAGATCAGAAACTAAAGGAATATGAAGAGAAAGCTAAAAAATTAAGTACTAGTGTGGCAACACACTATATTGACGTAAACAAGAGACGCATTAGGTCAAATTTTAGATAAGCCTACAGATAAAGTCTCAGTATACGGCGTAGAAAAGTTTAAAAGTGACTCGCTAAACGTTGCGTTGGATAAGCTAATTATGGATTTAAATAAAAGAAGCCAAGTCTATGAGACATATGCAAAAAAATCTAATTTTTAGTGGATTTGCAAGACAAAAATACGGAAAACATAGATCTGGAAAGTGTACACTTCTCACAGGAAAAATCGGGACACCAGTAATTCAGAATTTCTTGATTGTAAATGCAACTTTCGGAGGACGTATTCACTTATCACAGCCATAAATCACTTAATTATGTATATTACTGCGATTCAAAAGTACGACTAGATATTTAAACAGAAAAATATAGAGAGAGAAAAGGTTTTATGTACAGAATAAACAAATCTGAGTTTCGGTGGCGGCGTTTCCTTTAAAAATACCAATGAAAAAAGATACATAACAACAAAAAGAACTCTTGAATAGACGGCTTCATTTAGAAATATATATGTATTTAACTAGTTTGATGTTATGTAGAGATAATTTTTTTTTTAAGAAAACGTGGTGATGGATTTTCTTATTTAATATTTATGTTTTGTTAATGCCTGCTTTGATATTACTTACTTACTTCGATTTATGCTCGCGAGTACTTAGTTTAGCATTAGATCAATATGTCAGTCAGACTTCTCAGTTTGGGGATAATGGTGATTTTCACAGATTTATTGACTACACTATTATTGATATATTACATTACTATTGTTGTTTAATAATCTTAAATATTGTATTACTATAAAGTTTCCTTCTATCTATAAAAAAAAACAGGTTTTAAGATTATTTATAAAATTCTTAAATAAAGCAATTAAGTTCGCAAAGAAATTATTTATTTTATGAACCCTCCGTTTATTGTATTTATATTGTATTTTAATATTTCTGTATTCGGTATTTCTAAGGAAACACTGCCACCGAAATTCCAATGTGTTTATTTAATGTATAAACTTTTTTCTCTATATATATTTCTGTTTAAATTTTTCCTTTGATCGCAATAATACACACAAAAAAGTGATTTATGGCTTTGATAAGTGCATATATCCTCTGAAAGCTGCATTTACACCCAAGAAATTTTGAAATTCACGAATGCTGGTGTCCCGATTTTTCCTGTGAGAAGTGTACATAATATTATTGATTATTATCCAGATGACGTAGACGAACATTTATGGAATGAGTGCATTTAGTTAGCAAATCTTACTTACTACAGCCTAAGCCAGAGTCTTACACCTCTTGTAGTGAAATTTTTATGCTAATTGATGAAAAGAACCTTGTTGATGTTTTCCCAAATTGTTATACCATCTTAAAGATTTTTTTAACGTTGCCAATCACTAGCTGTGAAGCGAAGCGCTCTTTCTTTAGGATGTCATATAGAAAAAACAAATATAGAGCAACAATGTCGAACTATCGACTAAGTCATTTATCAGTTCTTTCCATAAATTGTGATTTAACAAAGGACTTACAATATGATGAGCCAATAAAGGAATTTGCAGCACAAAAATGCAGAAAGATTGCTTTAAAATTTATATAACATAATTACACATAATCTGCAAATTTCTTTTGCAATAATGTCATACAGTTGATGTTTGTATACACAAACACTAAATCATATTAAATAAATAAAATCTGTTATTGTCCTATTGTTTTTTATACCGTATACCTACATCACTATTGAAAACAGTTTTTTGACAAAATGGTAATTAGTTGAATAATTAGGTAGGTCCCTAAGTAGTATTAGCCCAGGGCCCCACAAATTCACGATCGGCCCCTGGCCCGGAAGAAGTTCTTGAAAACTTGAATTAGAATTAACAGATTTTTTTTTGTTAACTACCTTCGGCAATTTTAGTTTCCCATCTCAAAACATTTCATTTCTTTAGCATTAATTTATAATTTATGTTTCTTTAAAAATTATTAAAGTATTCAAACGCATTTCAAATTTCGATCACAAAATCTCTATTCCTACCGAGTTCATTTGACGGCGAACAAGCCATCATCGAGTTCGGCTGGCCTCTTGGCTATTTTATGACACACACACAAGACCAAACTCCGGCGTGCAGACGTGGGAATTCTCTACAGGAATGCCGATATATCGTCGCCGACTTACGCTCCGCTTGATCGCTAAGATTAATTATGCGCTCGTACGTTTTTCAGATATTATATTCGACTCGCGAGTTGGCTCGCATAAAGAAGGCGATTTGTAATACAAAGAAGGTCCTTCGATCCGATTTGTAAGCGTGTACGATTTAAACGCTATTTATTACCGTTAAGTCAAATCTATTGAGGAACAGTTTATATAGGAAAGCGTGATGCGCGCCGACACAAAAGAATGTATAGGATAAGATTTCAGACGTGAAATTAGAACAGGTTTTGCTTTAACATCAAATAAAAGAAAGATGCGCATTTATAAAATATTTTCATTTGTGAGTAGAAGTACTGCATTACAATTTTAATGTTTGTATTCCGTTATTATACACTGTTGAAAATATTATCGGTGTTGGCGTTAATTTTGCGCTAGTCAAATATTTGGTGTTGATTTTTACAAACTTTGCCAGACGAGTTGACTACGTGTGTTTAATAAAACAGAAATTACTAGAATTCCGTGTAAATTCTTTGTTCAGATATGAGGATTTACTATTTTTCTAGACATTCAGAAGCATCAACCAATCAAAATTTTTCCCTCGGATAGAAATATAGAAACCCTACCTAATCTAATATGATATTGCATTATACGCATCACGTGCATTGCACGTGTATGTGTTTTCGGGTTTGTTTCTACGTATTAACATATCCAAACAAATCACCGAACGTGTACTGACCTGCAAAGTGTAACCTTGTGTTATTAAACGTTAATACCAGTGTGCATAAAAAATTTCAACATTTTAAATGTATTGGGAAATCTATTTACGTAATTAGTTGAGATTTGAGTCAAATAGCATAAACATTCACTTAATTTTATAATGGTCCTTAAAAAATCATTTTAAAATTGACACGTTTAATTGAAACTAAAACTTTTGAATGAACGATGCTGCATATTTATAATTGAGAAAACGTCTTAAAGAGAGAATATTACATCACTAAGAAATAAGAGTTGCGTATTAAAAAGACGTCGTGTTTAGAAAACGGTGTTAAATCACCCAATAGACCGCATTCATTTAGTTAAACAGCTAGTAAATTTGTCTAGTCTAGATCAAATAAAATGTGGCTAGAAGTATTTTATAATTCCACGTGTCAGTTGGACAAAATAACACTTTAGCAATAGACAATACTTGACTATCTTTGTTCGTCAAATTTAAACTCGTATAGTTCTCGACAAAATAACACGAAAAGAGTGTGGACCTCTCCTGACTATTAAATTAGTCAAAAAAGTGTTAAACTTTTCAACAGTGTAAGTATTACTATATTTGCAAGTAAGGTTTTACTCATATTGTACCACACTCAGAAAAGTAAGTAACATTTAATTCAGTTGTACTCGAATTAAATGTTACTTACAGCAGAATTGTGGACAAAAACCCTTTTTTTGATAATATGGATTTGAATAATATTGATATATTAATGTTGTATTTATAAAACCCCAGTATTTGGTGAGGCGCACGTAAAAGAAAACTCTCCATTGAAAGAACTTTTTTCCCAGTAGGGAGGAAAGTGTCTACTTTCCTCCGGCATTTGAGGGAGGAAAGTTGTACTTTTCCTCCCTAGGGCGGAAAGTAAGTGACATTAACATGATGAAACTGTACATCTTAATATATGTATAATATGTAACATTATTGATACATGACATTAGTATATTCGGCGCAGTCTGAGTCCATTTATGAGATAATTGCTAAATTATTAGGTATTAAATTTCAACTATTATTAAACACTTTTAAAACGACGCTAACTTGACCGCTCCCAAAAAATATTTGACAGATTAAACCTACTATCTATCATGTCACTCACAGGTATGTCTTTATTATTTTTAGACATTTAGTTAAAATCGGACTAGCTGGGAAAAAAAATAGTATTCAAACCACGTGAGGAAAGTGCTATTGCAGGCCTTGGGCAATTACAAACCTCGCCTTCGGCTCGGTTAATATAATAGAGCACTTTCCTCCTTTGGTTTGAAATATACGATTTCCACCGTCAATTAATAACTGATTTAATGTCATTAAATTCATTACTAAATTTACATAAAACTGACAAAGTGCTAAGATTCTTTTTGCAATTTATTATTTCTGGAGAGGATACATTCAAAATAGTAGTTATTTGAAATTTTTCTAACTTAACTTCATTACGATTTCAACGTGTGCGCAATATTGACAGTCATGTATTGTTTTCGTAAATTAAATCACGCACTGAACACTCATTCATAGGCACATCGCAGCCTGTATGTTTACTCTTATTTAGAAAACATGCTGATTGCGAGCCGGCGATCACAATAACAGAAAACTGACAGGCGAATACAATTAAAAGAAACCCCGCGTGTTTATAATTGGCCGTAACGAAAACAATTGGAACGGAAGCCCTTGGCATGCCAACGCGGGAACGTTTAATGGAGATTAATGATGTGGAGGTTACTTGCGAATAAGCCGTTCAAACGCCCGCGCAGATCTCG
This sequence comes from Protaetia brevitarsis, assembly GCA_004143645.1. Lineage (NCBI taxonomy): Eukaryota > Metazoa > Arthropoda > Insecta > Coleoptera > Scarabaeidae > Protaetia > Protaetia brevitarsis. Next base: position 110,995 of record RXPK01002708.1, on the reverse strand, counting down.
AGTGATGCCCTAAAATTAAATAGAAATATATTTGAGGAAACTTATTTTGAATTTTTTTGTCATATTTTGCCTTAAACATAAGAGCGTAACATGAATAAATGCGAATCTAAGCTCCACAAATCTTCGATTATTAACTACAGCACACTGAAATAGTAATAAAAATTATTTGCAAACAATTCTGAATTATGCATTGTTCGTACGCAGTACTTGTAGTTTCGGTTGCGTAGATAATCAAAGATTTGTGGAGCTTCAATTCTCATTTAATTTGTTAAAGATGGTACCTACGTTGTACTTCAAATACAAATAGTAATGTTTGATAATAATATTAGTTCAAAGTCGAAAGCGACATATGACACTATTAAAACACAAGTTTCGTTCAAGTTTTTCGGCCTTTCGAAGACTTGACGTTTTCCAAACTTATTCTCGAGCGACAATAGTTATTTACGGATGGGTCCGCGTACAAATTGTTAGCTTTCTTAGCAATATGCGTTAAAGGAGCTTTTCGCAAGATATTGGATTTACGCAAATGGAAGTATAACAAAAGTATCAACTGACCGAGCTGTGTAAGTGAGCACAGTGAGCAGTCCATTAGGTTGTTCAAACTTTAATTCAAAATTTTGCACTTTATTTTCTGCGTTGGGTTAACGGTTCAAAATCATGCCTTATTAAAAGATCTTAAATCCTCATGTCCAGCCTGTAGGGGAGGTTCTTTAAAAAACGCTTCTGTATTCTCTCAAGCGAAAGTTGTTGATAAAGGTAGTAGGGGTGCCATATTGTGCGAGCGTATTCTAAATTTAATCTAACCAGGGTGCAATAAAATTTAATTTAACGTTCGTATCTCCGTATTAACTCAGTGTTAACTGAATAAGCTCCCAAAGCAAGGTTTTTACCATGATTCTCCCTTACTCCTTGGCGAATGTTGAGAGACAACTAAAGTCCGCGCAAACATAATGACAACTGATAATGATGATAATAGAGTTTATTCTGTAATGCCAAACAGGCATTGAACAAGTCAGTTTTAGAGAGAGAAAATGTACATAAATATATAAAAAAATACAATAAGACATTATAAGCACAACAAACATAAACCCAATGTTATAAGGAAAATATTGATGTCAAACAATAAATATAAATATATACATATGTAGATAATAAAATTTAAATTCAAAGGATTCGACGATGCTATAGAAAGCTTTATCCTGGAGACAGGCATGGAAGTGGGCCCTAAAAGAGACAGAATTCTCGCGCTTTAGTCCGCAGAACAGGTGATTGTAGATTTTAATGGCGCGGGTTGTCACGCTTTTATAAACCACAGCTTTAGACGTTTGCTGAGGTAATAAGAGGCCTGCTTTGATTCCGTGGGTATTAAATATGTGAGTTAACTCGAGGTCTTTAAACAGTTTATAATGATCACGTACAAGCATCGCGCACTCTAATACAGGGTGTAACAGCGGTAACGCCGGTTCTTCAATGACTGCTCCTAATACCACAAATTCATTTTCTTCGCTTACAATTGTTGTTTTATGTCGCTTTATGTAAGCAACGTTGCCTGTGGTACGAAATCTGTCCAACAGTTTTTCAAATACCCTTTTATCTGGATGTTTTCGATTAGTGTACTTCTGCGCATACACCTGAGACGCAAGGAAGCTATTTTCCTCACCAATAACTAAAATCATATCAGTTCTTTCTTGCAACAGTATGCTTTCATGGTGCTAACTGGATACACATCAAATTGACACATTCAAAAAATCACCAGCTACCTAGATTAAATTCAGGTAAGATAATGACAATTTACTTAAACCACCTAAAAAACTCAAATAACTTAAAAACCAGTCGAGGTATTTGAATATCCTGTAGACTACTGGACAACGTTGAATGTCGCATTCAATCAGCCAAAGGGTTTGCTATTTATGGTTTTCATTTTACTTAATTCGTTTCCGAGATACTAGACTTTTTTTGCAACATTGCATTTTTAAACAAATTGAAATATCTCATAAACTATAAAAATTAGCTATAGGGAACCTTAAATAAAATTGTTCTAGTTTTTAGTGTACATTTCAAAAATGCCATAAAATACAGGGCGTTCCATTAAGAAAAACATAACTTTGATGCGCTGCTAAATTTTGGAACACCCTGTATATTGCACATTATTTTTAAATTGTAGATCTAATCCACCTACATATATCCTAATATACAATATTTCAAAAATTGTTACCATTTGACCACCAGAGACCACGGCGTTACCGCTGTTACACCCTGTATATTGTAGTGGTTGAATAAACTGATATTATTTAACGGTACCATAACTAGATTTACTGTTATCTGTTTTAAAATAATAATAAGGGTATAACAAAAAAAAATATTTAGAATGTCGCAGTAAACAGCCACACGATTTCCAGGTGATGTAAGAGATCTCTGCTTTTGGAAAGCCCTTCAAGGCACTTTCCTTCATAATTTTCCCTTCAGGAGGTAAAGATTATCAGTAGTGAAATACCTACACATCGAAATTAAATATTAGAATTTGAATATTATATATTTACAATAGATTTTAACAGATCAAAGTTGGATCAAGTTTCAATTTCAAAGGAACATATTTTTTTTTACTCTGTAAATATTTTACTTAAATTTAGTTTAATAATGTTTTATGTGATTTGCAATCCAAGTTCATTGATATATCAACAAAAAGACAGGAGAAATTGTTGAGAACTCGGTTTTGCCAAAAATTGAGGTGTTGTACTCATTATAGTTAATATTTAAAATTGTTAATTAAGTATAGTGATTTGTTTGTAAAATTCTACATGTATTTTGTTGATGATGTACACACACTAGCTTTATTTTATAATGAATGGAAAGTGATTCCATAATTTTGCAATAATTAATTTTGTTTTTAATTGAGTTTAAACATTTCATAATTCCGTTTAGTCACATGGGCATTCTCATATATTAAATATCCAATATTCCCTTCACTTCCGTGAAATTAACGGATTTTCTGAGGCAGTTTGCAGCTCTTGCGAAAGCAATCGCTATTAATGTCTGTTAGATTTCTTTTGTAATTCAAAGCATTCACTAGCCAACCTCCGTGAGAGACGGACGTGTCCAGAGTATTTTTTATAAAGTTTAACGGCTATTTTAATAAAATCCTATTTATTCCAAATTCCAATCTAAAAATGATGGTTAATAGCTAAACAAAGTTTATCATATTAATTTTACCCACATTTTACCTATATATTTGTTGGGTAATTTTCTCCAACGACGATATTCCCGAGATATGTTCCTGTCCTGAACCATTCTCCGTAATTCGAAGTACCAGAACCCCCATTCGATGCCCTGAACAGACTTACCCACTCCGATGCCTGCCGATTTGCTCCCACCAAAGGTATTCTGCGCCTCATCAACCTAAAAAATAAACGTATTTTAATTCGTATCTAAATTTTAAAATACTTATAAGAAAATTTATTTTTAATACGTTTGAGAAACTTTGTTTGGTTAGGAAGTTTGTATGTAATCGCCGACCAATTTCCGAGAAACTGCTGGAAAATTATTATAAGGTGGCTATTCTAATTCTGCTAGTTAATATGTATTTGCGGCATGAACCGAATACCCAGTAAGTTTTACCATCAAATGTTGCACATACTGATTTACACGTCATTTCAGCAAACAATTACATAGATAGATGGGAATTTTGAAAGTCAATTTTTAACGTATTTATTTTCTATGTTAAATTTATATTCCAAAACTTGGAATTACTAACAAAAGAGGTAATTGTATATTTAATAAGCGAACTCATTTGACTAACTTGAGATATTTACTTTCTTATCTGCTTTGTTTTAACACGGTCTCACATTTCGAAAAATTATCTAAATTTTCTAATGTGAGAGTGAGTTTTTAACGTAATGCCGACTTAATTCCAACGTGCATGCAAGTTGTTTCGGATATCCCTTGTTCAAATTATAGCAGAGTGCGTAAAAAGCTTCAAAGCATTAAAAGAACAACAAACAGAGTTTCTAATATGAATTAATACCACCTACCAATAATCAGTATAATAGTTCTAAAATAACAAGAAAACAGAACCACGTGTGACCGAACACCATGTCATTTCTGGCTACGTCTGGCTTGAACCAGAACATTCTAAGTTAAGGCACGCGCATCTTGTTTATTTCCTTATCACTTGAAAATTATTATATTTACGACTGTAATTTTCCAAATTGTAAGAAATTATAAGTTTTTCCTAAGAGATATTAATATTTTTCTTGGTAATATTACAATGCTAGAGATTTTTTTCAAACAAACAGAAATTTTCCTATAATATTCACATAAAATACTTGTATTATGGGAAAATTTCTAACATTTCGACACTTTCCTTAAGTTTCTGTACATGTACCCCTATTCAGTGCGGAAAATTATCAAAGAATTATCTCAATTTTTTAGTGTATGTGGATCCGGGTTGAACAACCAGGAAGAAGAAATGGTCTTACTCCACAAAATTATTTTTTTTATTCCTGGTTATTCAATTTAATTTTTTTTTTTAATTGAGAGTGAATCATTTTAGATAAAAACTAGATTTTCCAACTGTCTCAAATCATACTCTATATGTTATTACACTATTTTTTATGTAAAAAATTATCTTAGAATTAAGCTGAAGTCCACATATGCCTACTATATAATATATTTACGCATTACCAGTAAGTAAAGAGGATAGTTCAATTATTTTTCATGTCGTTTCATTAAATATGTTCCTTTGATCACGCCCGCACCGAAAAACCAATAAAATAGTGGAATACCTCGCGAATGGCAGTCAAGAAAACATTTAATTTCCATCCATTCGCGGTCGCAATTATGAAAATATTTTCGAACCATCCCTTCAAGGAGCATCTGTTAGTATTTAAGTCAATTTTAATACACGCATTTCCATGCAAATTACTTCCTTGCTCCGGTTTCTCATTCAACAACTTTCAATACCGAACGATTACGAATACAGAACCGTAATTATTTTAAAATTTATGATTTTCTGTATTGGAGCGAACATCCAGCGTAGGTAATAATAAAGTTATAAACTACACAATGTTATAAGCGGCAAAGTAATGCCGAAATGCCAACAACGACGTAACCAACAACAAGAACAACCATCACCGCTATCATCACACCAACAAAAACGGAGAGACACTAGATTAAAGCAGCGTATTGGAAGAGAAGGATAAAGAAGAGAATGCCAACGACTAAATTAAATTCCCAGATTACCGAGCACTTCGAAGCGTTTCGAGTCTCTCCTCTTCACCAATACTTGCCGGTGCCATAATCGAGATGAGAGGGATCGAAAAAAAGCTTATTAAACACGACTGGGCATCTTATACCTATGCGTTTGAAAATCCGGCAATATTTTCCATTTTTAAATTACCCCTTGACAAATTTAACTGTTTCGTGTTTCCCAAACAAAATTCTCATCCTCAATAAACATGCACCATCTCACCTATAAACATCAAAATAAAATGTCATAACTTTACATATTAATACGGGGTTTAATGGAGGTTTTGTGCCTTAATGAGATCTGTTCACGGGTAAGGTAATTAGTGAGGTTCGCGTGTTTAACGTACGGAATTTTTTAACGCCGCGGCAGAACCAATGGATGGTGTCGGTTTGAGGTGGAAATGGATTCTTCGTCCCGCTGTGGCGGTATGTTCGTTGTCTTGTCATGTTTGCTCATTAGGGAACTTAGCACCTGCCTGCTCAGATAAATTTTAGTCATTTACTATGAAGAATATTATTAATGCATGAGTATGTATGGCTGCCTTGAAGCATGCACAAATTCAATGATTAATACCTAAGTAACCTTAATAATGCGAAAAATTTAAAAGTAATATTACAGATATACAGAGTCCTTAGAAACGAGTATCATTTACTTTAAATCAAATTGGATTCTTGAATGCAGCTATTCCTATATAATTTGCTTGGTTGTAACGAGCTAGAAACATGAATAATTAAAAGAAGTCATTGCGTTTTTTATTATAAGAAACGTTTTACCACTGTTATCGCTAACCTTAATTCGATGACAAAACATAATGTTGCATAATTATCAACTACTTTACCAGCGTGCTGCTGTGCCACAAAAAAAATATTAGAAAATGTTGTATCATGTCCCACGAATTTAACTTTACAAAAATTATTGTGCTAAAGAAAATACTGTCTATTAAAACTAAAATAAAAGGCATGATTTGGATTATGCTGTCTACAACTAAAAAATCGGTGTCAATCAAATCGGTGCAAAATATACAAGGGTGATTATAATGCTACTTTTAAGAGAGTTAAGTTGCATAAATTTCAAACATTCCAAAATTTCGTTTTATATTATATTGCACAAACAAAAATCGTTAAAAAAATATAATTTCCCTATACCAAATTCAATTTTGAATTAAGCTATAAAACATGATGAGTGTTTTAAAAAGCTTTAAGGAATAAAGCTTTCTTATTCGATGAAAATAAGAGTAATATAAGTCTAAATTGTTAATTTGTCAGAGAGCAAGAAAATTATTATTTGCCGTGTCGCGTAGTCAATCGTATATATAGGTAAGCTGTAAGTCCTTTCGTTAAACGTTGTTTAAATTCAAAATATAATTTCTGGATTCTTGAATTTCACTAATAATAAATGTAGTAATTATTTTGTATACATACCCAGGCAACCAAATTTAAATTTCCGACAATTATTTTTAGTAACTTCAACATAAAGGTATTAAAATAACAATTAATGTAATACAAAATTGTTAGTAATTTCATGATCCAACGTTGTAGTTACTAAAAATAATTGTGGGAACTTTAAATTTCGTTACCTGCGTACATAATTTGCATCGTAGCCGTGGTAATTAGGTATATATACGTTCATCGTACGGTAGCTGTATGCTTTTAATGTAGTTTCATTGGTGTCGATACTAATTCAGGCTTGAAAACAATATACCTCGTATTAAATAAATGACTGGGGGACCATGGAGACGAGGTGGTTGTTGTAAAAAAATATTGAAAAATTGTTTGATATTTTCGTGAATTCAAATTAAGGAAATCATATTTCCGCAATCTCTTCGAAATTGAAGGGGATCTTCCACGTTTAATTATCTATTTGCCTTTGGGCTGAAAGTAGTTAGAAGAAAGATTTTTCATTATTAGAAGAAATTTGCTAAACTAACCTATTTTTCTCTTGTGGATTGTACATACTTTATTGTTCTGTGTATATACCTTAAATGCTTTGTAGGAAGCTTTTACCCGGAATCCCTTATACTGCCGTTGTTCTTTTGATGTGGATCCTTTTCTGAAATATGTATGGTTTGTGAATGCGAGGAAATTCTATTTTGAAATACTTTGGCGTATATACTATCTGATGTTTGAGGTATTTCTTATGATTGTTGTTTAAATTTTTGTGTAAATAAATATTTAGCACTTCGGAAACTTATTAGGTTATTTATTATAATTGTAAATGACAGTTTAAATTGAAATTTTAATATGTATAAGTTGATAGGCATTGTTAGTGAAATTCATTATATGGGATAGCGAGAGGTTTAAATATTGTTTTTATTTTAAAATGGAATTTAATAAACCAAAATATACTGGATAGTATCTGATTGTTGATTTAAATATTGAAAATAAGTGTACTCACATTGAGCAAGCACCGTTATGCTCTTCAAATGTGTTTGTTATATTATTAATAAATGGTGCATGTTATCGATATTTACACTGTATTTATTAATACAAAAGCAGGCAATAGGGTTGGTACGACCTGCTCCTTATGCAGAGCAGGTGCACCAGCTTCGACTCCGGCTCTGAACCTGGTGCAAGAAATCAGGTTCACAGGTCTACAGGTCCACTTCTAAACTCTACTCTTTTTTATTACACTAGTGTAGATTTATGGTACTAGTGTAATAAAAAAGAGTAGCAACCACAAGCTTCGTATTTAGGATACAGGGTATCCTACAGATATTACTCCTGAATAATTAAATTCTCACTTTTACCTGTAAAATTGTCAAGAATTTCCTATAAAATGTCCGAAGAAGAATCCCGGTCAGAATACCATTCCATGCTATTGACCGAGGCTGGGGCCCGTCGAACCGAGAGTCCAGATCCAAGTACCCAGAGAATTGCCAGTTCGTCGCTTAGAGTGTGTGCCTGCCCTAGTCAAGTTAGTATTCCATCAAATATATCCCAACTAAAAAAGAAAATACTTAATTAGTTTCAATTCAATATTAAAAATTCAAAATATTACCAGAAATAAGATTTTTATAATTTATGTTCACTATACGTTAATTTGGAGTTAGATGCCTATGAATCGCCATTATTTTTAGTTATTTTAGGAATTTTTAATATTTAAGGGTTGTATTCAAAAATCACTGAGTTGGTCTAAGATGAAATAGTTATTCTTAACAAATATCGATAACCCAAATATTAGTTTTCTATTAAATTTATTCTTTTTATTTTGACGTTGCTTTAACCTCATTTAAAGTACCAGAAAAGTTTGAACACGTATTTTTGTATTCAATAAATTGTTTTATATAGTATTTACGATTTCCAACGTACCTATGATTTAAGAGTCTTAAAAGTGGTAAAACATAGCATCTTGGAAAAGAAATAAAGAGTAAAGCTTGTTCCGTGTTAAAACATTCTTTTATTTCTACGTTTGGTGTTTTTACAACGACAGTTGATAATTACTATTCTTCAAATTTTAATAATCCGAGAAGGGGCTTTGGGGCGCGCCCGTTAGGTAAGAAAACTGCCTATTCGTTAGCAAGCGCCTGGATTACTGTTTTGACAGCCGATTTGATGTTCCTAGAAGCGTCCCGTGCCACCTATCAGGTAGGAAGTCACTTTTCACAGTATTCTTCCACTTACACTGGGCAACAAATTTTCGAAAAGTTCATGCTTCCAAGCTGAAAATAGTCATTTCTTACATGATTCAATGTGCTAAACACAAAATGACAAAGAAAAGCTGAAATTGGCTACGGGTTTCTGTAAAATGTACGCATATTTCAGAAAAAAGTGTACTTATGTCAATATTATAATACATGGTAAGAAACATTAGTTGCTTCTGGCTTTCGACTTCTTTTGGCTGCCGTTTGTAGTGGACTTGTGGAGCATCTCTACTGATTGTCAACAATAGTCCAGCTAGCATTGACGTAGAACATTTGCCTTGGTACCGTTGCTCCATGGTGGCAATGTCCTGATGAAAGCGTTTCGCCGTGCTCATCGCTGACCTGCCCGCAGTTATAAGGAAAGAAATCTAAGTTGGGAATCAATAAAGTGGATCTTTAAGGACATATTGCAGCCGAATTCATGAAAACAAAGCCAACATATCCTCAAACCACACACTTGTATTTTCTGCCTTGTCATTCCCCCAGGAAGTTTGCTGCCACTTGATTAGAATGCATCCCAAACCTGTTTTCTTTACTTGAAGAAGTTCCTCAAACTTGGGGTCTCGGAAGAGCTGTCTAATTTGAGGCCCCACAAAGATGCCCTCTTTAATTTTGGCTTCACTGAGTCGAGGGAATTTTTCATGCAGGTACTTGAATGCTGGTCCATTCTTATCCATGGCTTTTACCAAGTTTTTGACAAGACCGAGCTTGAGTGTAAAGGAGGAATGATTTTGTGTGCTGTCCAATGGTGGGTGCTGTACATTCGTTTCTCTCAGGCTTAAAAAATGCTCTCGGAGGCCAGTCTTTCTTGATGTAGTGCAAATCGATTGCTCTGCTGTCCCACAGACAAAGAAAACAGCAAGTACTTTGATAATCCCTGCTGCAAACCATCAACAAGATATACACCTTCAGGTCAGAACATATCTGCCAGCCATACTTGCTGTAGTTAATCGTCTCCAGTAGTTGCTTTAGATTGCCGTAAGTCTCCTTCATGTAGACCGCATGTGCAATAGGTAATGGATGGAAGCTGGTTCCCATTATTCACAAAACCGCTTTAGCTCGTTTTGAAAGCGTCTATAAAACAGCCGCCATTCGTGGGATCATGTGCAATACGAGAACTTGTAGTAGAGCCATCAATATCGCAGCAGAAACACAAGGCTTTTCTTCTTTCTTAAAGAAAGATTCGAAGAGCTGATGGCGAGTGCGAAATGAAGTACTCGGACATTCTGTTCAGAAGATTCCACTGTCGAAGTCTTGAGGCCAGTATCTCCGCTTTGCTTTTCGACAGATCCAAATCGCGAACAAGATCGTTCATTTCATACTGGGTAATTTTATGTGGTGCAGATGTTTCGTCAAAGCACGGAAAGTTATCATCCTTACTGCCACGTTGAGGGAGAAACTCGCCGACGCATGGCCATCCTCATCGTCTGAACTGATAGAAAAATCTGTAGGAGGTTCTGGAATTGGAGTCCTTCGCCATGAGAGACAGGTCGCAGAGCAGATGGTATGTTTAGGGTATTCAACTGTCCATTTCTTCTTCTTGGTGATGCCTCAGAAGCTGGTGGTACATACAGAAATAACAGTCGTCAACGTGATTGGTGGGCTCCCTCCAAATCAGGGCACAGCAAATGGCATTGCCTTTCTTTTGCCATTAGCCACTGTGAAAGATTTTGCGCACACAATGTGGCAGCATACGTGTGGGGCCCAGTCTTTGTTCTGGTCGCCTATCTTGCAACCAAAATACAAATGATACGCTTCTTAACTGTTGCACTGATGTTCTTTTTCTGTGCAGCAAATGCACTTCTCCGCAAATATAACAGAAGTTATTTGCACTATAAAACAGTTACGAGGCATTGCTACTGTTTAGTTACTTTACACTATAGCATCACTTGTGTATGCTAGAGCTTCGAAAAATATGCGCGAATGAACCGACATTGCACGAGTTAATTGTCCACGTCGGCCATTTATAAATAAACTATAATCAGCTATTGCTTGATATTGCGCATATCAATTTCGCAACACTCTCAATGGAAACTTACAGCAAATGCTGCAATTAACTTCTTTGCATGAAGGGGTGATACAATATGACGCAAAATTTCGTTAATTTCTCACTAAATTGCATTACATGTCTGCAATAGCATCTATACAATGAAAACGTCAATATCTCTGCGAACCTGAGCCAATCACTTTTTTCAATTCTGATATTCGTGTTCAGCACGTTGAATTCATTCGGGACTTGCGTCACTTTCACCTAAAAAGCAATTTCACCTGTTGACCAGTGTTACAGAGAGGTCGCTGGTGGATAAAAACTTACTATGTTATTTTATTTTATTAAAAAAAAATAAAATAAAATAAAATGTGTATGCGGACAAGCAAAATAATAAATAAATTGAAAACATAAATTTAATAATAATAATATAACTTTTTTTTGCAAAAAAATATCAAACCTAAAAAGTTCACATTGTTACCATACATAGCTTCATTTAAATATAGTCATTCTTATGCAAAAAATTAAGTTGAACAAATTATTTCTTCTGGCTGTAACACTTCTAATGTCACCGAGTATATTATTTTAGAATATGGACCTTAATTATATGTAGTCAAAAAATATCCGTTATGGATTCGCGTGTTGTTGTTTTCACATCGTACCTGTTTTGTTTGGTTGCGTTACGCGATCATGAGAATAGGAACACCTGGTGTAATCCGCCGACGTAGACGCCAACATTTTAATATTTAAAGCGATAATTGCCGTTTCTGCCGTATCGTCAGTAACAAGGTATTACCTATAACAACGACACGATCTAACCGCATTGTACGTCCACCACTGATCCGTTCAAATATTTATCGGTAAACGGAGGGCGGAACCCGCCAAAGTCTCCTGCTGGACTATAGCACGTACCTATATTCAAGCAGACGGGAAATTATCCCTCCATTTGTATGGCCATCAGACTATTATGTGGAATTATAAATATAATTTTCATCGCTCCACGGTAAACGTTGAAACACGAAATGATGAGTTCCGTGTCATCGCCGTCTATACGAATCTACATAATGTCTATGTACAGTACGTGTAGTGGTTCGCACGGATATTGTTTAAATCAGTCGATGTGGCCAACACAATGAGTACAACAATATCGTATAACTACATACTAATTATTCAGGATACATGTACAAGTTTGGTGAATACTTTATGCATATCCATTCTGTTCTCACGTAATTGTCTAACATAAATTATTTATTTTCCGAACCTCCAATCGAAACCACAACCATTACTTCAACAAAACTTTCTCGTCTATTTATTATTATTTTTTTTTTTTTTTTTGTTATGGGAACCGTTTGACATGACGTCTTTGGAAGCGCTGTAGCCTCTTGGGTTTTTGTGTTTAGTCTTCCATTTCTTTTACCCATTAAATTATATGTCATTTCAGGATCCTACACTCAAAATACATCCACACTGAGAAAAAAATTTAATAATCATAAATAAAAATACAATTATCGTAAGTAAAAAGTTCAGCTGGATAGGGGACAAAAGCACAGATTACTTAGCACTAGTAAAAAAGAGATCCTAAACACTGATACTAACAACAAGCAATCTAAGTTACTTACGGTCTGCTTCATACCGGTAACTTGTGAAGTTATTTATGATAATTAAACTGAAGTAGTTAAACCAAAGAATACCTGTAGTTGCAGTAAGCAAAGATTTGCCCTTGTCAAGTAGTAGGTGTATTGCTGTGAGTGAACCACTCTATAACAGCTATCACACCTTCATTATTAATACAAGCTATTTAGATTGCTTGTGATAAGGAAAGAGTATCATTAATGCACGTTCACTAAATACCTGATATATAGAAGGTAATGGTTTGCTATAAATATACAATATACTTACTTTCAATTTATTGTTCAACTATAGGTAGTGCAGGAAACGAGGAAGTTTAGTGAATATTTAATATAAATTTAAATAAAAAGCAGTATTATTAGTAGTAGTTTTATTTTGCATAGGACAAACACAGGGACTACGTGACATGAATGAAAGATATTGGTTTCACTTTAACAACAGTTTTTTTTTTAACAATTTACAACGTAATGAATCATAAGATATATTCCTTAATAATGAAAAAATGAACAAAGCAATAATATAAGATAAGGTAAATGGGGGCCCCTTGAAACGTTATTTAGTTATTGAAGTTATTGAAATCTAAACAAAGGACAAAGAGAAATATGGTTTTGAAGTTACAACTAATAACAAACAAGGAAATAATATACCTAGACGGTAAACTTGTGGTTTCTGTTGGTTTTTTGTACTGGGCGTTGTCTCGGCGAGTTGATCCTCTACCGGCGTACGTGGCGGTTATGTCCGTTGATCGCCTCGAAAACGGCTACTTCGTCGGGGTATCCCTAACTGTAGGTGGCACTTGGACTGTCACTCAGGTAGCGACGGCATCCACACTTTAGTTTCACCAGCGGGCGCAGATATCATCACAATGATGGAGAATTCAAATATCCCACCACGTGGTTTAAAACTGCAATCTTGAAACATTCAATTGCTTATAGGCTCGGTACTTCTCCTTTCGCTGGGATTCTTTATACGGATGGGGCCTTGAGTTAACCCGCCCGGTATTTTTAATATATTTGCGTTCCAACTGGCTTACAATGGCCGTACACCTTGGCCACTCTTTTTCGACGACCTTTTCCCACGTCCGTACCTCTTACTTGACTAGTAAATCTAGTAAGTTTAAGCTTAGTATCGGGGACTATTTCATTACTTCGCCGCATTAGCCAATCAGGAATAGTAAAATAATCACGGGGTGGCAGCAAAACTCAAATAATCATAGTTGTGGCAAGTTGTTACCTATTTAAGAAAATACATGAGTTTAATAGTGATCAGTATTGTTATTACTTCTACTAACCATGTACTGTAGTTAGATACAGTACCAGTAGTCATAAGTAATCCGTTACTTACCACAAATTTGTGAGGTACGCTGTGTAATAGCCGTTAATAGAAGCACTATTTACAGTAACAACTTGCATTCAGGAAACTGGGTTTAGTTGCAGGTATTAATTAACGAGAATAGTTCCAAGTAAAACTTTATCTATTGTAAATAATTTTTTATCAAGTAAACACTTTACTTCGGCCATTTTTCTCAGTACATTGATTCAACCAAAAAATGGACTAATGTTATTTTTGTTAATTCAAAAGTAAAATTTAAAGTGCACTCAATGCATGAAATATGTTCAACAGTTATATTGTATTTGACGCAAAGCAGTATTCATCGAATTGATTCAAAATGCAAAGATAGATGTGACGACAGCATTTTCTAGTAGTAGATAAGGGTGGAAAATAGTGGCGACTGCTCGCCGTTAGACAGTGATAGCATGCGAAATTGAAGATGGTATATCGAATTGAATATTTGACACACAATCGCCCAGCAGAATAGCATTCATAATTCGATTTTATTAGCTGATAGAAATCATATTTTCGTCATTCTTTTATTCACATTATGGCAATTGTCAGATCGAAACTGCGCTCATAAGGTATAAGTAGTCATAAATACATCCGTCCATGTCATAATCATGAAGATACAGTGATTCACGATCAGAAAAACCTTTTTTTCTTATAGGCAAGTCCAGATTTAAAAATATATGCATCCTTAAATGCATAAAGATAAACCTGTTTATATATATAATTGCATATAAAGAAAGCTTGTATTTAAGTATTCATCTCGAAAAAGGAAAAAAGAAACTACCTGAAACCAAATAATTCATCGACACGCAGAATGATGATGCCCCTTTCAAGATTTCATGTAATTTCGCCGGGCGATTTTTATCTGCGTCGATCCCCAGCATAAACAAAGCGTTAAAATGTTACGACCATTATACCACGCGGCGTCCGGAGCCGCTATCGGCCAGATAAATTGTCGCTCGTGTAATTGCATACTCCGAATTTCCCCTATCGGAACGCTGTTAATATCACGAAGATCGATGACGGAATCCGCGATGATAAAACGGCGAACGCACCGCATAATATATAAATATTAATAAGATAGGACGGTCTCCGTCCTTCTGCTCCTTTTTTCTTAAACGTTAATCGAGTTACGAGGGGGCCGTCGGTACGCGGGACGGATGACTTATTGGGGCCGGCGTGTTCTTGAAACGGGCGGCGCGCAAAAAGGACGATATCGAAGGTGAACGTCGAGCGGTTGGTTCGACGCTTAGAACGATGAAAAGCGCGCATTAATAATGACACCGTTGCGCCGAATAATCGCTATGAGTGAGTTATTTATCGACACCGGGTGCCTTATGATTCATGCTGGTTTCTACAAAAATCCCTCAACGCCAATATTATGTTGCTAAATAGAAATCATTTAGCATTTTTTCGTAGATCTACAATCTACACACAAAAATATTTCATCAGCTAAAACAAAGATATAGACAATACACAGTTTCCTGGCCACAATATTAGAGCCACCACGAAACTTTAATATTTTTAAATATTTCGGCGAATATAGTGTGGTAATGTTCAAAAAAAGTGTATAGGAATGAGTAATTGAGGTATCTGTTTAATGTGGTGTAAGTATATATTGTAATGGAATGTATACTCGATACTATTTAAATGTAAAGTTACTATTTTACTTAGTTATATTTTAAAACTAATTAGATATAATAGAAAAAAGGATATAAAATGTAGCAGCAGACAGCCAGACGATGTCCAGGTGATGTAGGAGATCTCTGCATTTGGCTAGTCATTCAAAGCATTTTCCTTCAGAATATTCAATTCAGGAAGTAAAGATGATCAGCAATGATATACCTACACATCGAATATGAATATTAGAATTTGAATAGTATACTATTACAATAGATATTGACAGATCAAATTTGGATCCAAGTTCAATTAGAGTGAACATTCTCATTATTTTTACAGTGTATTTATGTCATTTAAATTTAGTGTAATAATGTTTGTATATGCATTGGCAGTCCAATTGCTTTGATATGTCAACAGAAAGACATGGAAAATTGCTGGAAATTCGGTTTCGTAACAATTCTATGTGTATAAATGGTTGCCTACTTTTTATGTACAGTAATGAATTTTAAGATTGTTAATTTTACCTACCTTTATTATATTTTAATTGTAAGGTGATTCCAGAATTTTGCAATAATTATTAACATTCGACAGTCCATTCGGTCACATGGGCATTCTCATGTATTAAACAATGCATATTCCCCTCATTTCGGTTATATTAACGGATTTTCACAGACAGTTGTACTCCTTGTTGAAGACAATCGCTTTCAAGTCGGTTAAAAGTTTTCAATTGGAAACCATTCAACAGCCAACCTGAATCAGAGGCAGACGTGTCTCGATTTATTTCGTAAAATTTAACGACTATTTTGGAAAAATCCAATTTTATTCCAAATTAAAACCTTAAAAATAATTGTTATTTGTTAAACAAAGTTCATCACATAAATATTATCCAAATTACCTACAACTTTTTGGGTAATTTTTCTCCAACGACGTTTTTTCCCGAGTCTCCTGAAATGTTCCTTTCCTGATCGAGCTATCTTCTGTGATCTGAAGTACCTACGATGTACCAGGGCCCCTATCAGATACCCGACCATTCCTGGCCACACCGATGTCCGTTGAATTCGTCCTTTTAGAAGGTATTCCTCGTCAAATCTACCTAAAAATAAGCGTATTATTATAACATTCTAGTCTAAATTTTATGATACTTATAAGAAATTTCATTTTAATACGTTCAGCAAATTTTGGGGTTAGGAATTTGTTTGCATCATAGCTGAACGGTTTGCAGTTACTTGGGAAAATGTGTATAAGTTGGTAGTATCGTAGGTTAATATTTGATATGTATTTACGATACGAACCAATATCCAGTAATTTACCATCAATGTTGGCCATTCTGTTTCACACGTCTTTTTAAGCCTAGCATAACTCCGTTTGAACGTTCAGAAAGCGCGGAAATTTTAAAATTTAATTCAAACGTATTCACGTTCTCGATAAAGAATTTATATTGCAAAAGGTGGCATTACTAATAAAACGATAGTGTTATTAATTAAGTGGACTCACGTACTTACCTGAGATAATAATATCCTTAGATTTACATCTGATCTTCCACAGGTTCACATTTTGATTTTTTTTATTAAATAAAACCACTTTTATTCGCACTTAAATGTTTTCATTATACATGAGAGATTGATTACCATCGAGGCACAACACTATTGTGCCTACGACATCTTTTAAACTGGTCATTAACATGCAAATTGAAGGAGAGGACATTTTTGGCAACAGTCTTGCACGCTTGCTTCATACGTACTGAAATAATAACTAACTAAATAACTACTTTCCTAGTAACTAGCTATTCGTTATTTTTTTGATGTCAACGTGCTTCAATCGGAAATTCTCGCCCTGCATGCCACCTGGCTTGTGAGAGAGCACACTTCTAATATAAAATTAATAAATATAGATGACACTGGGATGTATTAAATTTGATTTTTACTAATTTAATTAATGTATTTCTTTTTAAATTTATTTTTTTATACCGGGCTGTATGCTACTCTGTAGCGTTACAATATATATGTATTATTGTGATTTCTATAATAGATTTGCCTGGCTAAAAAAAATACATAAAAACTCTCTAATTGTATCTGCCTTTGTTACAGATGCCTTCCTCTATATCTTTAATGCTAGACACAATACAAGCCTAATTCACTAGATGGCTGTAAACTACCTTATATGCCCAAGATATCTAGAGTTCATCACTCCAGATCATGCGCACTAGCGATTTCTTCTCTTACTAACCAAAGAGTAGTTACATCTTTATTATATTTCCAGTTGTGGATCCGTTGCCCAGGTGGCTGTACGACTTTTTTTTTATTTTTTTATTTTTTATTTATTTATTTTTTTTAGGGAGGGGAAAAATCTTTTAAAGTCACTCAGTGGCCCGGTTCACTGGGTAGTGTTGGATTTCCACCAACTAAGAAACCCCTCTAAAAACCTTCTAGATCTTCTCTCATCGGAACTGCGTGAGCATTACTTCGAGGAGAGGTGGTTAAGTTGTTCGAGCACTCCATTCTTAATGGTCTACTTCATTAAACTTCTTTCTTCCTTTTCTTTTGTTACTAAAATGCTTTTAGCAATAAAATGGCTATTTCCTGTCAGTAAGTACTCTTCATTTTCTAACATCCTCTCAATAAGGTTCTTCTTCGTCAGTTCTCCTATTTTTTGTACAGCCCTTTTCCTCTCATTATCCCATCTTTTGCATACGAAAAAAGTGTGTTCTACAGTGTCGCTTTATCGACAGTGGAAACATACGTCCGTGTTGCTAATTTTAGAGCGTTGTAGATAAGCGCGGAAACATCTGTGCCCCAACAGAATTTGCGTAAGGAAATAGTTGACTTCTCCATGCTTTCTCAAGAACCAGTCTCTTACGTCTTTTATTAGTTCCATTGTCCAGGATGCTGTACCATCCCCCTCCTCCCAAATCCCCTGCCAAGCGTCTAGTAGACGATCTCTTGCGGTACTTCTGGTTTCTCTTTTTGTATGTATGTCCTCTCTTTCTTCAGCTAATGGATATATTGACGGCGTTCTAGCTATCACGAACAGAGCTTTCGTAGACACAGTTTTATATGTACCTGTTATGCTAATCGCTGCCTTTCTTTGCACTCTGAGATATGAGTTCCTGTATACTTTTTTATCCATGGCTCTTATCCATATTGGAGCACCATATAACATTATTGACAGTACTACCGAAGATAGTATTTTCCTACTTCTTTCACGTGGTCCGCCTATTTTTGGCATAAGTCTGCTAACAGTAGCTAATGCCCTTGTTGCTTTCTCCGCCTTTCTGTTGATGTGTTTTCTCGTCTTCCAGTTTCTCCCGAGGATACATACCCAAGTATTTTATAGTTTCTTGGCTCTCTATTTCGATGTTTTGCACTTTCACTTTTATGCTTTTTTGCCATTCGTTCGCCTACTAAAACAACTGCTTCTATTTTATGTGGGACCATCTGAAGCTTTTTGGAATCAAGCCAGTGAAGCACTGAGCCCTCAACTACTCCACAGGTTATCAATATCTCTTCAGAGTCTCCGATAATCAGTCGCCTCTCCTCCAGGTAGCTGACAACAATATTATAAATATTTTGCCTTCTGCTCAGTTCCGCCAATATTCCTCCCCATGGCACCGAGTTGAAGGCATTCTGCACATCTATTGTTATAAGCGCGCACAGCTTTCTCTGCTTAAAGGGCCCCTCTGTCGCTTTCTCCACCATTTCTTTCACTTTACCTAGCGCCGTTATTGTGGACTTGCCCTCTCTGAATCCATGCTGTTGCGGAGCGAGCCCCCCACTTGGATGTACGTCTGATATCTCCTAAATTACTAACTTGTATATTATTATGCCTTCACTTTGTTAAATATTGAATTTATAGTTTAATTCTTAACAATTCAATGTATCAAATGAGCTTTTATTAATAAAAGAGTGTAATTATTAACAACATGCATAATTTATAAACAAGTTTATATCGAAAACATATAAAGAGTACGAGAACTCTTACCCAAGGTGAGTATATTTATTTGGAATGTTCAAAACAAATATTATAAATTATCCAATATACATTTGGATTCTATTTGGATTTCTATTTGGATCCCGCTATCATAAAAGACAGAAAACCACCAACCACGTCTACCAACTTATACACATTAAAATTTCAGTATGAACTGTCATTTTGCAGACATGAAAAATAACCTCAAAATGTTCGAAATGGTAAATACACGGAAATTTAAACAATGCTTTGACCACTCGTATATTGGCTTGTGCACACCCCAAGATACTTCAGAATGGGGTTTCCTCGCAAGGACAATCCAGATGTTGCAGAGAAGGGTTCACATCGGGAGAACAACACCGGTATCATAAAAATCCACGGAAAAACCTCCTTCACAGCATCCAAAGTGTATAATTATATTCGAAACAGCAGAGACATGTATGATTCCATATGGAAAAATGTACCAAGGTATACTAAACACAGCAAATTTCGTATAATGTTGAACAAACTTGACGTTTCTTCTGCATATTTTTAGGTGGGAGGTAATTACATGGATTTACAAAGAAAATCCCCTTCGATTTTGAGTTGCATATTTTGATTTGTTTACTTTCTTCCGAGCTGAATCAATTTAACGAGAGTTTTTCACAATGTTATTTTTATTTGTATAAATTTAGTTAAAGAGTTAATTGTATGATTTAATTATTTAAGTATTAAGTTTTTTAAATTAATTCCATTCATTTATTTGTCTATCGTTTGCCTATGTAAATTTAATGCGGATTCTATTGAATATTGGCGTATTGTGTATACGACTGCGTTGTACGATTTTGAGAGAGGGGTTTTTGTAAGAAAAACAGTTGCAGAGTTTTGTTAAGAATCTCCTTGTTCGACTATTGACGTGAGTAGACGTATTTTTGTATATCATTGTTGCCATTTTGTAATTCATTTGATATTGAAATTTATTTCTGTAAAAATTTAGTCAATCAAGGATTTCTTTTCGTAATAATTGTTAATGTATTGACGTGTACACGTAATAGATGTAAGATCAATAATTATTTTTGTTTGGGAAGATACATTTTAGTTTAATTTTTCCTCATTATAGTTTAAAGAGTTAATTTTTCCGTTTTTCAATTTTGCTGTTTCATTTTTAATTATCAATCACTTCGGTTGGGTGAGTAAAAGCCTTGTACTTGCATTTTAGTTTTCATTTTTGTATATTTCTAGAAATTGTCCACGTTTAGTTTATTTTATTTTGAAATCACGTGGATTGAAATTGAAATATTTAGGATTACCTTCCTAACCAAACAAATCGATTGCTTTGCATAGGAAATAGCATTGTCCTATTTTAACTTAGAGTCAAGTGCAGTTTTTATTTTAGGCCAGAACCTTCAGTTCACGCTTTTTTCTGCATAATTTATTATAACCCGTTGTTGAAATAAACTTGATTGTTCGGTTATCCTAGA
Source organism: Protaetia brevitarsis (assembly GCA_004143645.1). Classification (NCBI taxonomy): domain Eukaryota; kingdom Metazoa; phylum Arthropoda; class Insecta; order Coleoptera; family Scarabaeidae; genus Protaetia; species Protaetia brevitarsis. The sequence continues at coordinate 90,104 of RXPK01002708.1, read as the reverse complement.
CATATTCTAAATAAATTGGTTTATTCTTCGAATATGTTTGATGGTCCTACAGGTCAAGGCGCTCTTACAATTTAAGTATTATAAACTTCCCTTCATAGAAGGTTTGACCAATAAATCATACAGCATTTTAAACCATTTGCTAATGTAAAAATTGCAAAATACAACATGTTAACATTGGTAGCATTTTCACTAAAATTAAAGATAAAACTCCAACTCTTAATCAAAAAGATGTAGTATATAGTATTCCTTGTACCGATTGTCAAGGTTGTTATGTTGGTCAGACGTCGCAATTGTGAAGAACAGAATAGTACAACATAAGAGTGATTGTCGTATCGGAAAACGTTCTTGTGCCTTATCTCTACATGTCCAAGATCTTAAACATAGTTTTAATTATGATGGTATTTCCATACTTGAATTAGAACCTAATTACAAAAAACGATTATTTTTGGAAATGGTTAATATAGAAAATTGTAGTAATGCTATTAATTTTAAAACTGATACAAATCAATTAAGTAGTATATATTGCAATATTTTACATCAATAACATTTTTTCTATTTATTTTATATGTATAACTGCACAAAATATGTTTTTATTAATATGTCTAGCCCTGACTTGCATTTAAATGTTTTAACTATTTATCATTTTGTCAGCTGTCATTAATACTACAACTTGTAACCAATTACTTATTGTGATTTTGTATATTGTTTCATTTTAATTTGTATATTTTTAGTGCATCCTGAAGATGTTTTAAATTAAAACGAAATATTGAGGTATTTATTTAGTTTTATTTAGACAGACCGATTACCCGTATAATTGTCTGATTGTTTATTTTAATATGTATAGGTTGGTAGACATACATGGTTGGTGAATTCTTTTATGCTAGCGGGAGATTTAAAAGTTATTTTGAGAATTTAAGAATCCAAAATATACTGGATAGTACTTCTACCCGTAACCGCTTATACCTATAAGCATTCGGTCTTCGTACCTATATTCTTTTTCTCTCATTATCGATTACAAAAGAGCCGTTCACATATTTCTAGATGACATTCTAAAAAACGCGACCGCTTCTACGAGCGCAGTCTACAGTTGAAACATATGTACGGCCCCATCAAAAATGCCGCCGTAGTGCATAACTCAAAACAACAAGTTCTAAATCGATTCCAATTACAAGAGAGACCTCTCATGGCGGATTTATCATCGACGATAGCAATACCATTAATAACGGCACCCGGGTGCGAGAGCACAGCACCTCTCGGCATCACGGTTTCGCCGTCTCTATCTGTTCGTCCTGTTCTATATCAAACCTCGAAGGTTAACTAAATGGGAAGTGCCCTATCTTGAGTTACTATTTCCCTCTTTTTTCGTTTATTTTACGTTTAACATGCAAATAACATTTATTATTATCAGTAATACTATAATTAACTCAAAATTGTAATGATTTTACATACATTGCGATATAAAATACGCAGTATAATTATAAATTTTAACGAAGTAGTGTCAATTGATGAATGATAGATAAAAGCCTATAACATATTTTGCTCTGTGTTCTTTTTTTGTGCTCTTAGTAGACGGCATTTATTGATACTGTAAAAACACAGGCGAATATTTTCAATTCGGACTCAAAATTGCAAATAACCGGTTCCTAAAACATGGAGTTCGACAGCCGTATATTGTATTGTCATTGTTATTAAACATGTTTTTGTTTGACATTTACATTAAACATACTAATTAAATACATACTTATAATAATCATAACTATATCAATTAAATAAACAAATAAAAAAATGCAAAAGCCTATATAAAAAACACAAATAAACAAATAACTTCACAAATATGGTGTAGAACGGGGAACGACTCAAAATTTAGAATTAATAAATTCGTCAAAGGAGTTAAATGCTTGCTTCAGCAATACAGTCTTTATTTTATTATGAAATGCTTTTAAATTAGGATGACAATTTCTATGTTTATACACAATACTCAATAACTCATAAGATAATTAAAGAGTATAAAGCTAGAATTTTAAGCGAAATAAACAAGTGCTGCACTGCTCGCTTTTGCAATTTGAAAACATCTAATAAGTTCGTTGTAGAAGTGAAACCTCAGCAAGAAAGACAATACCTCCTACGTGCCTCAAACAGAGCAATGTATAGTGTTCTTGAAATATGCTCACTAAAATTCTGCCTTATGATTCTAAGAGCATAATAAGAGCATAACAAGCTTCTAGACAGCTGCTGCACATGCCCGGCCCATCTCCAGCCGGCAACCACAACAACCCCAAAAATTTAACCTCGGAAGAGGGCAATCTTTGGCCCTCTTCAGACTGTTATTAATAAATATGTTTATATTAATTTGATGCTTATAAAGTAATAATTTGGTTTTATTAGTGTTAAAGATGATCTTATTCGCAGACTTTAGAAAGGTCAGTATTTATTAAATTCTCCAAATCCTCATGATTAGAGGCATGCCACGCAAGAGAAATATCGTAAGCGAAAAGAACCGTGTGTGGTTGGCGGGCAACATGTGCCAGGTCATTAATAAATATTAAACATAACGTTGGCCCCAGCACCAAGACCTGCAGCACACCACACACGACTCTGCCAACTTTTGAACCAACGAAGACGTTAACAAGTATCCACTTTCCCCGCTCATTCGAGGGAGGAAAGTTGTACTTTTCCTCCTTAGAGCGGAAAGTAAGTGACATTGACATGATGAAACTGTACATCTTATAATATGTGACATTAGTACATTCGACCCAGTCTAAGCCCATTTATGAGATAATTGCTAAATTAATTAAGTTTCAATTAAACTATTATTAAACACTTTTAAAACGACAACACTCCGTAGGCTTTCACGGCCGGTGTAACTATAACTAACAGCTTCTTGCGGGTTTCGCCGTGTGTCAAAACTTTCGCTCGACGTTTCGCTGGTCATACTGACAGCTTCTTCAGGATAACTGAACTTGAGTTTAGTTATCCTGAACTGTCAGCGAAAGTTTGACACACGGCGAAACCCGCAAGAAGCTGTTAGTTATACTTTTAAAACGATGTTGACTTGACAGTTCTCAAAAAATATTTGAGTGATTAAGTCTACTATCTATCATGTCACTCACAGGTCTACTATATGTCTACTATTTTTAGACATTTAGTTAAAATTGGACTGACTGGGGAAAAATAGTATTCAAACCACGTGAGAAAAGGACGTGCTCTATTGCAGGCCGCGGACGAATATTACAAACCGAGTAGAAGGCGAGGTTTGTAATTGCCCAAGGCTCGCAATAGCATTTTCCTCACGTGGTTGGAATACGATTTTTTCCCAGCCAGTCCAATTTTAACTAATTGAATGTCTAAAAATAATAAAGACATACCTGTGAGTGACATAATAGATAGTAGGTTTAATCTGTCAAATATTTTTTAAAAACTGTCAAATCAGCGTCGATTTTCAAAAAGTGTTCAGTAATAGTAAATAAAACTAATTTAATATCATAAATATTTATTATAAACATTTCTATACAATATGTCGAACGATATCACAGACAATGATAATCTGTCGTGCACACCACCTGAAATTCGTAAAGCAGCACTTGTTTATTATTATGTATAAGTATGTATAAGTTTTGTTTATTACTTTTGTAGGTTAAGTTCAATAACAAATATTTTCAAAAAATTGGCGATAAAAAAATAATTACTTTTTGCACTAAAAATTGTGTAATTTCTATTTAACTTCTTCACAAAAAAAATTAGAGTGATCCCATACATATTTTTATTGTAATATTTTGTTAAACGTTTTTCTAACTATCGCATACAAGTAAATCGTTATACACTTATAAAATATAAAATTCAAAAATATTAAAATTATTAAATTTTTAATTAATTTGTGTATCTCATTTAGGTAATTCCACAGCCATAACTTTCAACTTGTTTACAATTTTCTCAATTTCATTCATATTCTTCGTTCTTCCGCTGTTATTTGTTTTATTTTTAGGATGAAGTTAATGTAGGCAAAGGTCAACGAGCACCGTAGACATTCGAATTACCAGTGAATGATACTAGCTGATCATGTCGCCAGTCTTCTAGAGCCGACACACGTACTGCTGTGTACTGATGGTACCAGCATATATGAAAAATGAAATTAAAAAAAAAATTAAATCAACTAGCTCAGTGGATAAAAATTTAAAAGGGCGCAAAAGACAATTTGATTTCAGAGTAACTTTCATGAAAAGTAATTGTGGGCGTTTGAAAAATTTGACTTTCTTTAAAATCCCCAAAGATTAAAATGATTGATTCAAAAGTAAAAGAACTATAATTTAGAATGATATTTACAATCATTAATTTTATTGTCAAAAAAAACGAAAAAAAAAACATTTAAAACAAATTACAGGGGTAAAAAAAAACCGTAGACAGAAGGTCTTGGTTGAAACCAAACCCTGCGTGAATTTACAATATTAAAAAGGACAATGCAAGTCCTTCAACAAACAAAATGGTAGATTTGTTCTAGAAGAAAGTCCAAATCGCACAAAAAATCCACGTGGTCTTAAAAATTACAACACACTAAAATTAATTTAAACGTGGATAAACAAGTAATAAAATTAAATTGAAATATAATGTCAAGCTCAATGCTTATCTTCACCTAAACCGAGGTGATGAAATATTCAAAACTAAAATGAAAACTACGAAACGGAAAAATTAAACTCTTTAAACTAAAAAAAATATCTTCTGAAACAAATTACAATAATTACTGATCTTATATCCAAAATGTGCACAATTAAACACAACAGCAATAATTAATTAAAAGGTTCTTGAAAGCTCTGACAAAATTCATTAAACCGACTACATTTTAAATAAAAATGAATTTACCAAAAATGCATCAAAGAAAATAAACAACATCTACTTACGATTACTTTCAGAGAACTCCCTTTTGAGAGGCCCTACATCGCATACATATATAAAATTATCTGCGTGCACTCGCAGCGCATAAAATACAACGAGAATTCTCTTGAATATAACAAAATATACAAAATATATATACAATACTGACGAAGGCAATAAGTACAAATGACTGAAATTAAATTTAAACAGCTGAACAATAAAATACTTAAATTCATCAAACAAATCTATTAACAAAATCTTACTTAAAGATAAAATATTAACTTCTGAGAGAACCTGTCCGACGCATCGACAAAAATTGATCTCTAATAATAACATAACACAGAATTTATTACCCCCGGGGTGCCATACCATAGCAGTACGTTGTATATGTCTATGCGATCGGTATAGTAGCTATCTATACTCAGCAATAGCTCGATCCATTTCACTAACAATAAATAAACACAATCGAACATTGCGCCAAATACACGCATTTATTTGATTATTAGTGCTAGTTGTTCCCGTATCAGGTTATATCAGAAGGTTATATTTTGTGTTGTACATTTTTTTTATCCGTATGGCAAATTATTTATTTCAAAGTTCTTCGTATTAGCGATTATGTTGAAACAATGAAACATTAGGTATATGTATTTCGTGTTTTTTTTTTGTTTTTTTAACGTTTTGCCAATGTGCACGTTGACTTTCTCAATTCAATAATGGTGTAAAACTGAATAAATACTCCGAATATAACAGTTTATTGCTAGTAATTTAGTAATTTGTTCAAAGGCATCCAGTATTCTATATTCTTCGGATGTTTTTTTTATAGAAAAACTGAAAGAAGTCCCCACACAAGAAGATGCAAACGCTGAAAGAAAAGCATTTTACGTGCTTCAACTAATACTGTACCTTTTTATAACAAACAAAATATGAATAAATTAACATTTGCTATTAATAGGTAAAAATTATGGTCAACGTGGGTTCATAGTTTTATCAACGTTTTCATTGACGTAGTTAAACAAAATACCAAATGTGTTAAAAATGCATTACTTAATATATATATAATAAGAGTCTGGGATCCCGACGAGGCGTAGAAGAGTTTGAGAGCTGCTGATTATCTCCACAGGGGTTCGCCGGGAAACCACAGGCGGGTGCAATACAACACACGTTAACGCCGTATTAATATGCGGTCGACACGAAACACCTCGCATTCCACAGCTGTTCTCCGATATTGTTGTACACCTATTATTATTCCTATAAAGTTATATCGCGCTTTTATTTTAACCAATTTCAACACCTACGCTTCTACATCGAGCTGGTCTTTGTTACACAAAGATATGTTTTCTTTTAAAGGGCGTGGATAGCAATTTATTGTTATGGCAAAACACCATGCACATATATTGGCTTTACTTTTTACTGTTTACATATTTTTCACAATTAGCCAACTGATAAAACATGACTTTGAGTTCATAACTTTTTTTGCCACTTTTAATGGCCGGAACAGAATTAAAGACAGCGTTAAGATACGCTTTCACTGAAACAACATTAAGAAACTTTTTGTTTTTGTTGCTTGTTTCCGGAAATGTGCCCAAATATTCCCAAATATCCCTCTCGGATTAAAGAGTTCGCATATTCTTACTATCTTCGATATTTTTAACTGTTTGCTTCGCTTTTCATAATTCATACCTTTCAACATACACCTAATTTATGCGCTTGCTAACCTTATGAATGAAGCAACTATTTCTTCATGTTTGTAGTACACTTTACAGTGCTTAGATATACGAGAATGTAGTCGGTGTGACCAAGGTTTGAATAAAAGTAATAAATAGTAAAATAAATAAAAATTGTAGCTGAAATTAGTATGTAATTTAGTTGAAACTTTTTAGAAGAAAAGAGTATAATCTAACGCAAACTTTAGAGATTGCTACTACTTCAAGTAACAGTCTTAAAAATATGTTAGGAAACCATAAAAATCAAACATATAACTCTAAAAAAAACAGGAATTTACAAAAATATCATGTAAAGATTGAGATTACTGGGCAAACTAAAAGATCAATCAAATTCGTTTATAAGAACTACATGTACAAAGATATCTCAAGGACTGTAGTGTAATAAGAAACACATTAATATTCGATCACTCCGCACTACATGAAGTTTTATTAATTCGGGATAATTGTTTCGGGAAGACGTCGACTCGCAATATCAAGCGAAGGCCGAATGAATTAAATAAAAATAAAAAAGACTTACTACCGAAACATGCAACTATCTCCCTCTCGACCTTTCGAAATACCATGAATTAGCAACTAACGTGAACTATTCTACGCCCATAAATCTATCAAAATTGAATGGTGAAGTGGTGGTACAACTTCCCGTTTCAATAAGTTATTTGAATGTTTTCTTTTTCATATATATGGCTTTGTATCCGTCTAACTCCTTAAGTGATTAGGTATATATTCTTCACCGATTCAAAGTTTTCTATATCAATCTTATTTCCGATATCGTTCATATGTTGTGCAACGTTGGATGATTCAAGTCTCATAGTGATAACTTGTTATGTGTTGCTCAAACCTAGTTCCGATCGCACACTTTTTTTGTCGAATGTAAACCTTATTATACCCACTAAAACTGATTTTGTTAATACGTGGCTCATCTTAAACTTAGGAAATTCAATAAATCTAGTATAACCCTATACATGCTTGAAGCAAATCGTAAAGTAGACAATATAAGATTAGCTAAGAATGTAAACAGCTATATACAGTTATTTCGTTATGGAATTTTATAAAACAAAGACTTTTTAATTAATTAGGGCCTTTAAATTCCGCCCCTCACAGTTTATTAAGGCAGAAGAAATGAAATAGAAGATTAGGCAGAAGGAATTATTAGCGATTAGTTAAGCATAATGGCAGTCATATTATTCCCTCCGATTCGTGCGTCCAGTATCTAGTATTAGTGTTAGTCGAGTCTTGGTGCGAGATAGTACAATTCTCCGTTAACGTTTTACGCATTGTAAATATAATACAATATCGGGCATAGAAAATCCCAGAAAACGACCATTATTTCATAATGTAGAAGAGTATATCAGTGAATTCCAGGGTTTACATTATGGTGGTGCCAAAATAGTGTACAGTGTGCGATAGACAGTTATTGTGCTAGCACAAATCGGACTACACTCAGTGGTGGTGCATCTGATCCGTTATCTACCTATAAACATTATTTTGATTGTGTGTGTGTTAGATCCGTAGATGTTGAACGATCTTTTTCAAAATATAAGCATTTTTTATCATCGCGACAAAAGCGGTTTAATGACAAAAATCTTGAAACACTTAATGCTACAAACTTTTCAGCAATCCTATACCATTTCTGCTTCTTAAATAAGGTAAAGGGTTTATGTACAGTATTTATAGTTAAATAAATAAATAATTTTACTCTTTCCAGACACTGTATTGTATACTTGTGTTAAACGTTAATGTCACGTATATGAAACTTAGTACTGACCTGGCGCGCAGACGAAAGTTGACCACTCTATAAATAAAAATAGCTTTAATGTAGTTAGGTTAGATTAGATTAGACTAGGATTGGGGTGGTCTATGGACCTGTTTCATCGCGACATTTTCAGATCTATTGTGATCCCCTTTTTTTCGTAGAGGACGCTCTCTAATTTTACCGTCTTAATTAGGCCTACCATCTTTGAGAGCGGCTTCTTTATGTAGTTACTAACTGTGGGGTTCTCCTCCCCCATTACTAGAAACCATGTCCTCGCCAGGCCTTCACATTCGCACAGCACATGAACTGCTGTTTCTTCCTGCTCTTGGCAGTATCTGCAGGTTGCATCATCTGCCAGGCCTATGTTGTACATATGCCTATTCAGTCTACAATGACCTGTCAGCAGATCAGCAATCATTTTGACAGTCTTCCTGTCTTTATTCAGTAGATCTCTCGTGAATTCAGACCTCTGCTGCTTTAGGAGCTCTTTTGCCTGTCTTTGTCCCGATGATTTTTGCCACCGCTCTCTGGACTGGTTATGTATCCATCCATTGATGTTTTTTTTAATTTGCGATTTGGTAGTGCCGAAAGAGGGGGCGGCTCCAACGAATGACCTTGACGAACCTCGCCTGGCCAGCTCGTCCGCCGCCTCATTTCCTCTCACGCCCAAGTGGCTAGGGGCCCAGGCCAAGGTTAATTTCCTTAGGGTGCCCACCTCATTTCGGGCGCTAACACAAGTCACAAATCAGCTTAGAGTCCACGCTTGTGGAGCTAATCGCTTTAAGTGTGGACTGACTGTCAGAGAAGATAACGACGCTTTTACCTGGCTCGGTAGATCTTTCTATTTCTCGGGCACAAAATTGAATTAATTAATTCATTGTTGCTGCTAATGATGATAGCTTCGCAATTGAAACGTGTGTCCGGTGTAGTGAAATATGTATGCGGTAAAGTGTTCTTAAAAGTAAGTGTTTACACGCATTGCAGTTCGCCTTTGACATGCGACCACATTAGTCATGGACTCATCTATACTGTCTCGTTCCTCATATTAGCGGAGTAGCGTGCGCAGTACTGTATGTTATATGGGACAGTATTTCACAGATTTAGAATTAAACATTGCATAAGGAGTGATATACACATTTTATACATTTATTAAGTTTAATACTTAATTATAAAGCACCACTAAACATGTCAGGCGTATGCAAAGGAATGAGAAGGCGTTCAAATAAGATATAATTAACTTGTAAGACTAAAGTACTATTCTTACAGGCTGCACCTACTGATTATATATACTTGGGCACCACCGTTTTGGAGTAACTGGTACTAGCATTGTAAAAACTGATTGCTACAATTAATTATTATTAGGAAGGTATATAACAAAAGCCATGAGATCATTGACTTGAATACTGTTATAATAATTGCAACACTAATATACTCCTAAGTAATCATTTACATGTCACATCGTACAAGCTTTGTTTATTACTTTAAAAAAGAACGGTACTAATTATATCCACCTTAGCCATACTAAACAGATTTTTTCTGCTCCTAGTGCACATTAACGATGTACTTCGTATTTAGAATAATTCTTTATTTGAGTATAAATATTTTCAAATTTCATCCAATAAGCTTGCAAAATAAATGACAATATTTCAACCAAAGCAAATATGTATTCATTTGTATGAGTATTCAGTAGATTAGCAAAATAGATTGCAAAGAATATAGAATATAGAAGATGCTTTCCTACATATATACATAGGATTAACATCAAGAGCGTTCCAAAGTAGCTCAACACATTATTCATGTGGTACAGATACATGCAAATAAGCAATTACAACAAAACTTACAACCTGATTACATTGTACATTGTAATGCTTATAAAGCAAAACAGAATTAATTCGTCATTCATTCACACTGCACAATGCATCTAGCGCACATTAAAACATCCGGCAATATCTTAATGATCAACGCAATTTATGTCTTGTTAACACCTTGTTTATTAGAGCTGAAATAATTTTATTAATTAACTTATTTATAAAATATACCAATATGTAAATATATATTTAGCATGTGCTTGACATTGATGAATAATTGTTGCTTATACAATCTAATTATTGTAATAATATTAATTGCTCTATTTGAAGATAAAAGCAACATGAAACAGCGGTAGTAATTCACACGGTTAACCAACTAGCGTCAAAGTAGTAGCTCAGAATTTTATTTTTATTATTGGATAACGTACTATACAATTTACTAATGATTTAAAAAGTATGTTTTCGAAAATTCCTCAATATTGAATTCCACTATAACTGTTGGGGGTGTTAATTGCCATGTTTAATGTATATCAACGTATGATACACATAAACATTAAATTAGCAAAATTTTGTTAATAAAATATTATTGAATTAACCAAAATTATAATTAAACTAAAGAAAAAACGTAATAGGAGCAATTATATATTTTGATCGGTCACATATAAATTGAAACTCGCTTTCTGGGTTTGTATATAGCAACTAAAGTCCCTGGCCATAATATTAGGGCCACCCACGACTTTAGTAGTATAACAAAACAAATCAATAATTGTCATCATATGTACACCATAAAAGTTATGCAGAAAGTTAAAGACTCAAATAAGTGTTTTATTAATGTTATTGGTACCACCTCTTGCCTTACTTTGAATTTTCAAATATTTGTGCCACGCATGTTCAATATTGACGATTAGTTGATATTTATTATTGTTTTGTTTGAATAGCTGTGTATTCTAAAATACTCCATACATACTCTATTAAACTTACATCGGACAACTTCCCTGACCAGGACAACGTGGGCACCTCCACCATTTCCAAAAAGGTCTTGACTGATTTTGCTCTGTGACAAAGTGCACTGTTGTGCATAAAATTGTGAAAGCCCGATTTGGATCTAAATCGATTATATATGGCTTCAAAATATCTTCTAACACGCGTTTTGATTGATGTTGATTCATTGTACCTTCTCAAAATTAACTGGTAAGATATTTCACTGATCTCGACACACATTTACCGTTAAACCCTTCAAATGCGAATATTCAGACAAACTATGCCCTTTCGGTCACCACATATACTTTTGTTTTATCGCTGAATACAACCTAAGCAACTGAGAAAAAGTGCTCAAATTCAATACGTAAATTATTTTAGTGAATTAACTGTAAAATTATTGCAAATGTTTCTTACCTTTCCATACAATTGGCGTGAGATTTCGCCCATTAAAAGCGTTAACGAAGCGTCTGCACTTTAACTCGGCTTCATACAGACGCGTAAGGAATGCTCAGATATTTCGATTACTTTTTCCGCCAGCATAATGCACGGTTTTCAGTCAATGAATTAAAGATAGGATGATCACTCCTAATGAAACTTATTCTTGTTTCTCTGGGAATAATTTGTATATAATATGTAAATAATAAGCGTTGGTCGACTTTTCTCTCAATTTCATATTGTGAATAATTTCTGTATCCAATAGAGCCAAAATAATTTTTTTTCGCTTAGTATGTTTTTCAATTTACCAACAGCAAAATTAATAATATTTCATGAACGTAAACAAAACGCTCAGTCAACATGATAGTTCCCAAATTTCACAGAAACTATGGATTATTCATGATCTCGTAATATTTACGATATCATCCCAATAACACTGATGGAACTCCACTAATACTTACTATACTCTGCTTGGCTTCCGAGCTGAAAATGTCTCGTGGATCTTTTTCGGGGCCGACGTTTCGTCCACACTCGCAAGCGATATCTTCAGAGCTACTGCTGAGTGTTACTGCTGTTGATCTGAAACTACAGAGATATTTGTGGAGTGGACCTGGTTTCTTTTTTTTTTTAAGTTTAGGGTGGGCGCCTCTAGTCCATGCACTTGCGCTAGGCGCCCATTGTGCCGTCCCTATTAAATCTTTTACTTCCACTCAAGCAGCTTGGTGTCCTCTATAGAAAGCCCGTATCTTGCCCAGTGAAACTTGAGGAACTTCGAGGGACCAATAGATCTGTCCCAAATAGTTCCTTCCTGAGACTTTAGTTCCTCACAGCTGCAGTTACATGTCAACCGTCTCCTCTAGTAGTTCGCATCTTCTACACCACGGTTCGCTTACTCGACCGGTATTACGCAGATGCTTTTTCAGAAGACAGTGTCCAGTTACCAACCCAGTAATGGTTTTAACTTCTCTCTTGCTGCGTCTGAGTAGGTTATCAGAGAATTTAGTACCCCCATCCTCTATTAGTGCTTTAATATCAAGTTGACTTTCAGTCGACCTCCATTTCTTTGCACTTTCTTTATCTAGCCAGGTCCAAATCTCCTTCTTGCGGAATCTCTTAGTAATCTCCAACATTCGGGCTCTGACCCAATGAAGAGTGTCTTTAGAGACCTCCTTGACTAATTCGTCGGCTATTATATTGCCCTTTATATCCTCATGTCCCGCCAACCAAATCAGAGATATCGTATAATCTCGTGCCAGTGTATTGAGGGATTGTTTGTTAGTCTCTAACTAATTTTGACCTAGTTACAGGGTTCGAGACTTCCTTGATAGAAGCCTGGCTGTCAGTCATTATACTTATGTTTCTCCTCATGCAGCCTCCCTTTGCAATCATTTTTGCGCAGGCTGTAAGGGCGAATACCTCTGCCTGGAGGACTGTCGCATGCTTCCCCAAGCTTATGGATATCCTTTGATTAGGGTTCGGTCGACAAATACCTGCTCCTGTGCCCTGGCCGAATTTGGATCCGCCCGTGAACCACCTATCAAGAGCAATGACATCACTACGTGCCTGGTCTCTGTTCGGTGTGGGGATTTTCACCTTTTCAGTGAAGGTAATCTCGGGTGCCATACTGTCCGTGGGCATTTGCAGCAATGGCCTCCGTATGTAGTAGTTCAGTGTCCCTCCAACCCTAGTGTTGGGATGCCACAAGTTGTTGGTTTTCAGTCTGAGGATCGCACTCATAGCCTCCGCTTTCACATAAAGCTCCAGCGAGGGGAGGCCCACAATGGTCTTTAAAGCAGCGGTCCTTGGGCTGTTAATTGCACCAGTGATTTCCAGCAATGTCTGTCTCTGGACAGCGATTAGCAGCTTCACCGCGGAGGATACTTCTGTCCTTCTCCACTAGACTATTGCCCCGTATGTTATCGCTAGTCTTATCACAGCAGTATATAGCCTATTGCTGAGATCAAAGCCGAAAGTGATCAATGCATCACCCTCGACAGGTTTTACCAGCAACTCTCCTGCAGCGCCAGAATAGTTGCGTAGCTCTGGTCGTTATTTTGACTAAGTGATTTTTCCAGCTCAGTTTCGCATCGAGTGTAACACCCAGATACTTTACTTCTCTGGTTAATCGTAGCTCCTGCCCAAACAGTTTAATGCCGCCTAGGTCATTGAGTGTCCTCATGTTGATTTTTTTGTAGATTAACTGGAGTCCTTGTGAAAGGCACCATTTCTGTGAATACGTCCTTGAAAACCATCTGTCTCGATAGATTAGGTACACATTTCTTTTCTGAAATTCGAATGCTAGTGAATAAGTCAAATCGTTATATCTTGGGACAGACGAAAGTTATTCTTTGTTTAAATTCCATCTCCCATATTCATGCTGGTACGCTAAATCCTTGAACATAATATTTCATTTTCCTCACTATAGTAACACTGATGATCCTTGTGAAGGTGAAACGTAGCGTATGCTACGCAGTGACTGATTACTACATATACTTTTAATTTAAAAGTGTATATAATTACCCGTAGCTACATTATTGCAGCAGTATTTCAACAGATTGCTAATACCTTCAATAATTTTGACAATTCGATACGGATATATGTATATGTAAGTTCACTTTTCATTTTGTTTTACACAATACCGTGACCTATGAAAATACACAATAAAACGTGGGTGTTTCCTTCCAAACGGAACAAAACCAAAAATTACAGTTACGCCTGGTAACAGTTGACGACAACGGCTAATAGTCTTTCATAATGCACTCCATATTACTCTGTACATACGTACCCTAGAGGTCCGAAAGTTAAAATAATTATTCCAGAAATGTTATGCAATAAACGGCACGCTCACACGCTCGCGGCCCAGGCAACAGTCGAGCGCTAGACCGGGAGAATTATAATTAAGCTGTCAGGCAACGATGGCGCTGACAGCTCAATGCACCGGAAGGGGCTTCCATGTTCACGGCCTACTACTCCTTGCGTATACGTTTACGTATTCTGCGTCTACGTCGTGGCTCACATGATGTAATTGTGTACCTATATGCGTTGGTTTTATTTATTTTGCGCGACAGCCGACATTCGCGGCCATTTTGGATGCGTCAAGTGACGGCGCTTCGTGATATTGGGTGCGTGTTACCGCGACGAAAAGGAGAAGAAAGAGAAAATAATCCCCGAAGTAGTGAAACTAACGATCTATTCTGGTGGCTACGTTTATTGTATTGTGCGAGTTGACATTGATGATGAGGAAATAGTTAGGAAATGAAAGGAGTAAATATGGGATATTGCTGAGTGAACAATTTGTGTACGTAAACGTAATATCATAACCTAAAATGAATCATAAAAAAGAATTAATAAGATGAACGAAGGTATGCTGAGGAAAATGGATTGTATTTTTGTGAATGTAACATACGTTGTAAAAAGTGAATTACAATCCAACTTAGGACCTAAACACTGCGTGAACATTGAGCTAACTCCAGAATGTGCCAGACTCACTAGGATATTATCCAAAAAGCATCTAGCTCTATTCATACTCTGAAAACGAAGGACGTAGGCTACACCAAGACGGGAAATGAGAAAGAAAGGAAGAAGAAAAAAAGACCGTACGAGAAGTCTTTTGGGTTCATAGCCCGAGATCTATAATTACCCATTCACCACTGCAAAGCCGCTATAAGCCAGAACTGCAACGTGCGAGGCAGGCATTGGTGTAGCGCTGACAGCTAGCAAAGAAGTGGTGAATGTGAAAAATGTGAAATGGCCAATCAACATATTCAAAATATATAAATCGCCAGGATCAGGAGATGTTAATCCAATGCTGTTACAAAAAGATTCCAATCTTTTATTGCAGAAGTTGAATTTGTGACTCAGAAGAAGTCTCACACTGAAGTACACACCCATAGTCTGGCGATTGGTCAGAATCACTTTTATTTCAAAGCCTACAAAATGGAACGCTTTATTTATGAAAGGTTAAACAATTGCAATTCATCCTAAAGCCCGTGCTCCATCTAAAAGTACTACACGAGGCTACCTATTCTAAGTACAATATAGATTCTACAACAACTGAAATGTTTCTACTAAATAATTTCCCTATGATGATGACAAAAATATAATAAATTGGGTCAGCTATCAGTCGTTATTATGTTTGCGCTCATGGAGCGACCCCAATTATCTCCCAGGAGGAATAAGAGAAACTATGGAAAACATTACTCTATGAGTAGGACTTGGAAAACCGTCCAAGATTACTGAGAGTCCGCAAATTATTATCATCCTTCTAGATTTGGAAGAGGCAGCATCCACGATTTTTCAGTTTCAATAGCTGGGTCGTCTCCAGGTAGCTCCTCAATTCTGCACACATCGTAAAACTGTTTCTTCTAGCATTGGTAGCATGGACCAAGGTAATGAACTGAGAGCAAATAAAATAATTGCAGTATGTTATGTTTAAAAATAACTTACTTAATCTTAATGCGTAATTATCTAATAGCCATAATTTAACACTAATTCAGACCATTAAAGAATATGTGCAGCAGTGGTCTTCATTCATAGAAGGAAATTTTACTGGTGGAATGTATTTAAATCTATTGGAAAATGTGATAGGTCCCCTTATAATAGAATCTTTAGAAAACCAAACCGCTCAAAATGAAAATTTGTTGCTAGATGGAGAAAGCCTATTTCTTCAACAGGATGGGACACTTTATGCTCTGCCTGTACAAACTTGGCTTAATCAGAAGTTTCCTAACAAATGAATCGGAAGAACGGGCGCTATAAAATGGCCAGCGAGACCACCAGACTTATTTTTTGTGTAAGGGCATAAGACAGTAGTGTATAAAGCTCAACCTCAAAGTATTCGTGATGTTAGGCGTAGAATAGTAGAGGAGTGTGAGCAGATTACCCAAGAGACGTTTCAAAAAGTACGGGAAGAGGCTTTTGGAGGGAGCATTTTGAACACCTGTTGAAAATTAAATACTTAGCTTCATTGTAACTCTAATAAAATAATTATCACTAAAATGTGTGTAAAAAAAATCGCCGCCAAAAGATTGCTAATAACAAGACCTTTTCAAAGACGTATCTCTCAATACCCCTTCCTCTTTGAACTTTTCGATATGATTTTCAGTAAATAGAAAGTGACCTTTTGTTAAATTCATTCAAGGTACTTTAAAAGTTATTCCAGGTGGCTAGTTTTGAAATGAATTTTCTTAGCGGTGTACATGCAAACATTACTGCTCTAGCTATATTTACTAACTTTTTATAACTACCATAATAGAAAAAAAACACACCAAACTATTTATTTCTTATTTCAATAATGGTAACTGCTAAGTATTACATTATTACTAAATAAAGTACGCGGGCAACAAAGGTGATGAATAAACCTGAAAAAAAAATATAGTTATAAAATAGAAACGTTTCGGTGAATGTTTCTATTTTGATTTTCAAAATACATTTTTAGTGTGTGCAATTTGATTCCATGAATTCAAATATGCTCAATTAACACTTTTAATAGTTAGTTCAGAAACTATACGATTTCTTTCCGAGTTCTAATTCAAATAAAAGGGATAAATTAAGACAGTACTTAGATTTAGTAGTTCTTATTATAGGGGATGGGTTTGTTTTGGATCAATATAATCTTAAATACTGTATTTCCTTTAGAACTGTATTATTAAGAACATGAACATAATATAAGTACATAGTCGTGCTCTCTACAACCACATAATGAATGAATCTTGTTTCACATGAAATTATTCTCCTTATCTCCTAGTACCAACTGTAGGAATATATTAACGTGCCAAGTTTAAAATACAAAAAAATGTATCCTGCATTATAGATCTTTCTGAAACCACCTTCCTGCTCAAGCTGATAACATAATATCAATGTGTTAGATTAAAATAATAAGAATAATAAAAGCTTTTATAAATGGTAATAAATTAAGAATGAAATGAACGACTCTTGTTTTGAATATATTTATCCATTCAAGTAGAGAACATTCAAAATAAAATAAATCTGAGGCGTCTCACAGCTATTGTCCGAGATATTGTAAGCCACAAAAATGAGTAAATGAAGCTGTCAGTCCAAACCAACAAAGAAAGAAAATGTAATACTCTTTTACCCGAAATCTCAAATGCCGTATTGAAAAGGGCAGATAATCAAAAATTTTAAAAAACGACCCACACTAATGGACATAGCAATAAATTTTCTTGTCCTGGCAACTTTTTTGAAAATATCAAAAATAATTTTAGATTAGATCAATTCCAAAGAATAGGAGAAGCTATTTTGATGGTTCTGCGGCATCTGCAAATAACAATTTTTCTTATACAGCATGGTCATTAAATGCATGGGTAAAGTTTATCCCCAAACCTGAAAAGTATCAAAAGTAAACTGAGGCATGCTGCTTTAAATTTGTAAGTTGCAAAAGGAAACGCTAATATGCTTAGAAAAATAGACTTTGAAATTGTCATTCACAATTTTTTTTGCGCAACAATGTTTAGGAAAAGCACCTACTGTATCATTACTGCTTTTTAAAAATAACTTGCACTGACGATAATGATATTAGTTTCTATTAACATCGATCCTACATTTCTCTCACTGAAGCTCCATATCTCTCAATGGTTTAAGACGGCCCTGTCCATACAAATTTCTTCGCTCACATTAAGTGCGTATATAAATTACTCCGTATAATATCTCTCTTCAGAACTATTGAGATTCTTATTCCTAATAATAATAGCTGTTAAATTTAACTGTCTTTTTGTATTTTAAACTTGGATTTTGTTCTTTTGACTTTAATATAACTTTATGTTTATTTTTATTTTTTTCTTGCCTTATTGGTTGTTATTGAACAAGATAACGGGCTATCTTCCCATTAAAGGTATTTGCGCAGACAGCTACGTATGTTTTTAATCATTTTAAAAATAATAAATAAAATATTGATATTTTCTTTGTAATTTAACTTTTTAACAAGTAAAATTTCCATGAAAATCACTACTTTAGAAATTTAACTTGTGTGTATTCCAGACTACATGAAAAAATTTTGGAAAAGTTACCCACATTTAGAAATGTTACTATGAATATTACAGGTTATATGAAAAAACCTTCGAAAAATTACTTATAGCTAGAAATATTACTTCCAAAAGTAAAAAAAATTGTGGCAATTTTGTGCCCCCAAACCCTACAGGAATTTTATCAAAATTATTTTAGCGTGTAGCAGATATCTGTAAAACGTGTCAAAGTCAAGCCAGTAAACGGCATTTAATTATTAAATTATTAGGATTATACATAATATCCGGGTGCTATAACTAATTTCATCATCACCAAAACGTGCAATTAAATATGAAAATCTAAGTAATACCACTACCACACAACAAAATTAGGTAATAAAAATAAAAACAAAAAATCATACCGAGTAATTAAAAACATATTTAAATCTTTGAACAAGATAAATTTGTGGCCATTGTATCATGACTAATTTTTAATTTACAATTGCTTTTCAACATTATTTTAATAGATATAATTGTGAAACAAATTGACTTCGCTTTCTTATTTTAATCAACAAATATTGGTAGCAATAAAGCACCTCTCTCACAATAAGCCCAATAAGTAAGTAATTCCCCCTTTGAAGTATATCATGTATGTGTTACTCGTTAGCCACCTTACATAATAATTCTGATCCGTGGGTGCGGTTTCTTGGAACTCCTCCTCTTTTGTCCACCAATAACACGGCGTCCTCGTTGGATTTATTGCTTTGTTGAAGTTGCATGGGCCGCGATTAATTACGAAATTGATCTTTTTATTGTAATATCATGACTGCATGGAAATGGATACAAATCCTACTCGGTACGGCGACGATGCTCTGCTTTTATTTGCAATACGGAAACCGCCATTGCTGCTTGATATGAATACAGATAGACTTTACAGGCTCCAATACTATCAATAAATTGAATAAATGTAAATAAAAAACTGAAAACAACGTTTTGATATAGATGTAAGACAAATTTAAATAAACTTATAAACTAGAATGTCATTAGAAAAAGTATTTTCTAACCTAACCTTAATTTTTCCAAAATTGACAATGCTTTTCAAAGAGCTTTTTAACTCTGCATTGATCTACCTCTAACAAAAAGTGCCGATTTGATATTTTTTGCTGGTAGTGTTGCATAGAGTACGTTATTTTAGAAATAATAAGTAGCTTTTGACGGTAATACACTGAGAAAAAACAATATATAAAAAATAAAATTCAAAAACAAGTGAATATTCAGTTCCCCCAGATAAAAATTATACTTACATACGGCATAGGTATTCTAAGTATTTAATGTAAATAACACAAGATTTCTAAGTTAAAATATTTGCTAGAATATTTTGTTCATCTATACCAAATATTCAAATAATATTATTATTAATAAATGAGACATATGCTACAACGAAATTGGTAAATTACTTATCCTAAATGAACTAGTTATTGTAAGTTTACTTGTCCTAATAAACTAAGGTTTTAACACACAGTTTTGCCATGACACATGTGCAATCAGTTTGTAATAGCAAAATTATTATTTGCCTTTAATATACTTGTAAAAGTGGGATACTTATAACGAATAATACTTTTACTATCTATAGATATATAGTGAGTAGCCATTAGTAATCCTTATTGATTCTATTATAAGTTTTTGTTAAAAGCTCCAACGTGTTCTTCAAGCCCCCAATTCTTTAAATTATCTATAAATTCCATTGTAGATTTACAGCAACAATTCAACGGTTAAACAATAACAGACATAACTGCCAATACCTGCGAAGGTGCACTGAATGGGGGTATCATCCTAAAATGTACGGTTGCTAATAAGGAACGATTTGATCTGTGATGTGGGGGAAACTTTGAGCCTCCATTACACCCCTAGATGGGACTCTAAAAAAATACGTGTCAAATATTTTCTGTGTTCTACAATCCTATCAAATCTTATCAAAATCGGAGAGATCGACTTGGGTGCCGTAAGATCCTTACAATTAGATAAAGCCTTAAAAATACTTTAGGCGGAAAAAGGAAACGCTACGGTCACAATGAACACAAGAGACTACGTATGACAATAAAATACAAGAAATATTACAAACAGGAAGATATACAGAAATAAACAAAAATCTTAAATTGTCAGTACAAAGCGTTGATCTAAACCATCCAGCAAACAATGGAAACAGCCCAAAACACCAACTCGTGCTCACCAGGGATACAATCATTTAAAGACAAGATCACCATCAATAAAGAGGGCAACACTGTTGTTGTATGTATGTATATGTATGTATCTATATAAATGGAAGGGTGATGTTACACTGCGACCTAAAAGATCTGTTGTGTCCCCTATTCTTGCTGCTTTACAGCTGGCCTTCCAATCCTATTTTTTTCAGAAAGTGTAGGATATCAGAGGGCCCCAGTCTAAGTAAGTCTCCCTGTTCGATTTCACATGCTCCCAGGTACAACGCCCTCGAGTTGCACAGTGCTACACAGTTTGAGAGGAGATGGATTGGTGTTTCATCCTGTCCCCACAAAATCTACATTCAGATTCCTTTTCCAATCCAAGCTTACTCAGGTGTCCTTTCAGTCTACAATGGCCTGAAAGTATTCCTGTTGTGCATTCTGTAAACCTCTTCTGGTTATAAGTTCCCAGAAGAATTTTACTTTGCCTCATTCGCTGGGGATTTTCCCAGTAACTGGATTTTCTCTGCTTTATTTCTATTTTGAGTTTCTTCAGTATTGTACTGCTACTTAACCCGCAAAAGGGTTCAGGCCCTACAAAAGGTATTCCAGGCCCTTTTTTGCGAGATTATCCGTTATTTCGTTTCCTTCCACTCCTGTGTGACACGGAACCCACAGGAGGGTTACTTTATTCCTTTTGCCTGGCTGCTTGACTATCAGACATGATAATAATCTCCTGCTTTCGATAATTTCTATCAATATTGAACTGAACACATCTTTCAATAGCGTGTATTTTCGCCTGAAATATACTTGGATATTTTCACAAGCTTTTGAAATATGTGGTTCTAGGCCCATATATTCCTATTCCAGTTCCCTCTGCCGTTTTAGAGCCATCGGTATACCATTTGGTGGCATTTCTATTAAAGTTCAAGATGGTGTTATGATCCCACTCGCTCCTGTTACTGAGCTTTATGATGAATTCCTTCACAAAGCTAAATTTTTTTAACATATCATCCCGGGGCATGCCCCAGGTTTGATCACCGTCAGGAGATTGAGTCCTATGCCTAATCAGTCCTTCCTTGACCATTCTGAGTGTGGTTCTTTTTGCTACGCTCTCTACTACAAACAAACGCTGTTGTTACACGGACATTGCTTTATTTATACTCATTCTTATTTTTAAATTGCTACATGTTAAAAGACAAATACAAACTCTTCTTTTTATACAAACTCTCGCTTTACAGTTCATAAAACAACAACTTTGAGGAAAGGTTCTTAAATCCCAAATAATTTCTAGTATAGATATATATAATGTACTAGTACCTATGTACTCTTAATTTATCACACGTAGGACTAATTTATATAACAGACATGTTTAATGTTGCATGGTAATGTTTAATCTTTGCCTGAATTCACAACATATTTAATTTAATATCATTTAATGGGTATCTATCAGGTACAAAGCTAGCTTTTATATAATTACAATTAGGTAAATGTCAGAAGTAAATATAATGTTAACTTAAAGGATCAAATCTTAATATTGAAATAGCTGCCACAAATCACTCTTCACAAAAGAAGTTTTTAATGACGCTAACATTTAATGGCAGAAATAACAAATTTTATTGTTCTCGGTATGAAGTTTAATGAAGTATTATGTACTACTAAAATATCGCAGGTGTTTTTCTCAATTCTCTATAAATTCCTTTTTAAACAACATCATATCTATTGTGGATAGATTATGACATTTTACCAATGATTCTCAATAAATGGTAACCGGTGGAATTCTATCAACAATAAGAAAACAGATACTTACCTACAAAATAACATAATATACTGTTTTAAAAAAAAAACTTTTATGGTTTCTATTCTCTTTTTATTTTCTTGTAGACAATTTGCTTGACTTTTAAATTCGCACCTTGCATAATGGCAAAATATGATCACTTTTCCTTGCTTCCATTATCTGTATGTAAAACCCTTGTTGCCTTTGTCAACCGTAAACACAGCATTACCTGTCAGCTGATGCACCAGTAGGCTCGCACACAGACATGCTTTTACCACCAAAAAATATGTTGGAAAATCTGAATCAAATTCTTTGTAAAACTGTAAATATTTTATTAAGGACAGATGATTTAATCGTCTTCAAAGCAAAAATTGTAATATGTTCCCACTTACTTCGGATTATATTGAGAATAATTTGAATGAGCAAGAGACTATTGTTCACCAAATTTTGGATTGCATGAAGTGGCATCCGCTTGAGCAAAAAACTCAGTTAACGGAGTATTTTCCGGAAGATAAAAATGATTTCTCGAAGAAATGGTTATTGAATCCGTTTACTGAAACCCTGTTGCCGCTGCTAAGTTACCAGTTGAGATTCACTGAAATTTTAATTCTTCTCTTCATTGATCTAGTTAAGATGTTATTCATCCACACCTACATTACTCCTAAATTCAATTTGTTTCTTCCGTTCCAATAAATAAACGTTGACGACTATACGTATTCCAGGCTTTCCACATGCACCATAATAGCTTAATCCCAAATTTTCTAAAAATATTCAATAATTATCGACTTCACAGTGTATACATTACCGTTCAATTGATATAATCTAAAAAACACAGTCTACATTCATATTAATTATAAATATTTAAAAGCAATCACTTATACCTTGTGTGAGTCCCTCCCATTTCCGTTCAAATTCCTTTCTTTTCCGGCTCGCGGCTCGTCATCGCCGCAAAAACCTTGCCAGTAAATATTTGACCAGAGCAACGTTTATATCAGATGAAAGCGTCGTTCAATCATTTTTCCGTGTCCGAAAATTTACCCTCACATATTCAGAACAAATAAGCGACGACCTATCACGTATCTACCGGAATTTTTCGTCAAACCGACTGACACTAAACGATGAATGAATAGGAAGAACGTAGACCGTCTACTAGATAATTATACAGTACCGTAGCTAGAACATTAAATTTTCAGGAAGGATATATTAGCCGACGATTTGATAAATTACATTTAATTGTGTTAGTGCGTCACTCTATTGTCCGCTTCATGTTATTATAGATGGACAGGTAGGTATGTATTATTTACGGTCCTCTTAAAATAATTATCTAATATCTGGAATATTATAGACACAGAATTAATAGATTTCGATAAGAAATGGTAAAGCCATATAAAAGGCTGCTTAATTTACAATGTTCAGCAAGATCATACGTGATATTATTAATGTATGTAAGTAAGTAAGAAGTAAAATGAGGCTTGCTTGAGAAAATAGATATATTGAGTACCTGCTGCACTAAGTAATAGGTGCTAATACGAATCTACTACTGTCAAGTGAATTACGTACAATTAATGGCTCCAAGATATTTTGCTCAATCAATTCCAGTTTAATTTTCTTCATGGAAATAACATTAATTATATAATACATTCGAAATATAAAATTATAGAAAACACAGATAAAAAGACAAGAAAGAGAAATAACCGAATCGCTAACCAAATGACAAAGTTAGGTGCCTTAGTTCATAATTACTACTTAAGCTAAATCAAATTACTGTTTTATTAAAGAATTCAGGTAAATTATAATACACAGTTTTACATTTTAGCATAGTTTTAAAGAGGCAAAGAGTTTAATGTAACTGATTGTATATTTGAATATCCATACAGATTAGACTTTTTAACGATTAGTGTTCATTTGTGGTTTAGCTGCTGTCCCTGTATTTCTTATATTATAATTGTGGTATGCATTTTCGATCTGAAAATGATTATATTTGTTCTTATGAGTATATAGAGGGGTAAAATGAAAGCTATAATTCCTCACAAATTCTCTTTAATTAAATATGGCGACCAGTTTTATCTTCAATAGAACATCACCAGGCTAGAATATTAATTTAATTAATTTTAAACATAACTTGAATAATTTGAAATGAAATCAATGATCAATCCAATCTAGTGTTATTTATTTATTATGTTTTATACGATATGTTTCTACCTGTAGATCATTAGGTTGAATAAAAACGTCAACGCGTTAAGCTTATATAGGATATAGAAAGATAGATATGCAGGCTGAGTTTTTTATCTTTTTTTTTTCAAAAAAAAACCAACATTGAACAATTGTGTGCATACTAAATTGAAACTGGGCTGAATCAAAAGAACTGGCAACAGTTGAATAAATCTTATGTCATCAGCGTATGCTAGCATACAGAACAAGGAAGTGACTTTAAGAAATCATCAATATATATTATGAATAACAAAGAACCTAAATTTAAACCCCTGTAGAACACCTGAGCTTGAAAGAAACAAGTTTAACGAAAATAAAACACATAAGTAGATCTATCGGATATGTAAGACTTTAGCAATGTAATGAAAGATGGAGTTCATCCAAATGCACTCAGCTTTATTATTTTTTCAGAAGAATGCCATGATCTATTTTCTCAAAGGTACTTGAAAAGTCTGTGCATACTACATCTACCTGTCCTCCATTAACCAGATGGTGATTAATATACTGGGAAATAATTGCTAAATTAGTAACCGTTGATCTACCCAGTATAAAGCCATGTTGATGCGCCCATAAAAATGGTTTAATATTATTAAAAATACACGAATAGATGATGTTCTCAAACATTTTAGCAAAATTTAATAGAAGGGATATGGGTTTGTAATTTTTTATAGCAGATATGTCACCTTTTTTATGGATAGGCACGACTTTAGCCTTCTTCCAAACGTTGGGAAAAGTTGAAGTGCTGATGGCGAGATTAATAATAATACATAAGGGATGAGAAATAACAAATCTAATATCACGAAGGGAGAAATTAGGAAGCACATCACCAGAGGTAAACTTATCTTTAGCGATAAGTTTAGCGAAAGTTCTAGTCACCTCCTCCTCCGTCACATTTGGAAGAGAAAACGACGCATTCTCACTACATGCATCAACTTTAACAAGAGGAGAGGATTATGTTTGAGTATTTTGAAATGACTCAGCATTTCAGACTCAGTTAAGGCACTCATCACCCAAAAACATGTTACCGGGAATTATGGTAGATCCTGTTTACAAATGTATAAATTTAAACAGATCCCAAGGATTAGAGGTTATGTCTGTTTGAATTTTATTTAAGTACGTTTGGTACGTTGATGATATTTCAGCTTTACATACAGGTCTTATGGCCGTTTGCACGAACTCGTTAAGCTTGATTTAACTTTAAGTGATGCGTAGATTGTTACATTCACTATATGTATTAAAAGTGAAATATCATCTTCAAAGTGCCGCTTAAAGTTAAACCACACTTAACGCGTTGGTGCAAACGGGCCTTAGTCTTTTAAACTCGCGCTGATAAAACTCAGATTTTGTCTTAATCTTTTATCCTTGGTCTTTATCGGAACTGAGGAACTACAAAATTATAAATAGAAACGGGGAGAGCAGAATTAACATCAGTGAAGCTTTCAAGAGAAGACCAATCAACACTCAAAAAGTCATCATGCCGGTTAACAAAATCAGCTCTGCGGATATTGAAGTAAATATTATTAGCAGTTGGTAAGTTAAGAGGGGCGGTGTCATGAAAAAGAAAAAGAGAAGCAGACAGAATTGGGTGATAAGAATCAGCTGGTATTAATGAAAGAGGTTCATGTTCGAGAGAAGTTTCACAATTAATGTTTGATAGTCCATCACAGTTATAAATATTATTGAATTGCCTCAAATTGAAAGAATTGCATACATTTCAGAAAGTGCGAGTTTTTGTACATGTCGATGCTGCATTAAGAAAATCAAGTAGGTTGAAATCACAAATTAACAGAATCGATCTATTTATAACAAATAATTCAAAAGCTTCAATAATAAAATCAAAATTTGGAATATCGATATCCGGCTGAATATAATTAAGCAAGCGAAGCTAGTGAAGTTACATTCACAAATAACAACATCAATTAGGGGTACAATATTGTTTAGATAATGATTATCGAAAATCTTAAATTTTAAATTTGCATTTAAAGCAATGAGCACACCCCCATAGAACGGCCAGTATTATAAAACTCTTGATCACATCTCATTACATTAAAATGATTGGGAAATAGCTCTGCATTTGTGACTGAGTCGTTAAGTCAAGTTTCACTACTTATAATTATGTCATATGTAAATTCGCAAACGCCAGTATGAAAGAGATGAGTTTTAGAGCATAACCCAGGTGTGTTTTGACAATAGATGGTTAATGAGCACGGTAAACTGTTGGATATACTTATTTTAAAGACGAAGCTATCTCGGAGAATTAAGCAAGCGAAGCTAGTGAAGTTACATTCACAAATAACAACATCAATTAGGGGTACAATATTGTTTAGATAATGATTATCGAAAATCTTAAATTTTAAATTTGCATTTAAAGCAATGAGCACACCCCCATAGAACGGCCAGTATTATAAAACTCTTGATCACATCTCATTACATTAAAATGATTGGGAAATAGCTCTGCATTTGTGACTGAGTCGTTAAGTCAAGTTTCACTACTTATAATTATGTCATATGTAAATTCGCAAACGCCAGTATGAAAGAGATGAGTTTTAGAGCATAACCCAGGTGTGTTTTGACAATAGATGGTTAATGAGCACGGTAAACTGTTGGATATACTTATTTTAAAGACGAAGCTATCTCGGAGATCCCATTAACATATGCCTATGTTACTGTCAATTTACAATTTGAATTTGCCGTTATTTTTCCACTTTTTGGTGTAATTTGGACGCCCATCGCACCGCTGTCTATTGCATTCTTAACGTGAATATGTAATGCAAAATATCACAAGAAATTAAAGCAGACAATTATAGCAGCCCAGTGAAAATGTACATCTTACAAGTGTACAACTTATAATTTACGTCCTTTTATAAAAAAGAAAAACCTACTTTTACAGAAATCTATCTCAATTCTGCCGCTCAATGTTTAAAGATATTTTGATTTCCAGTTCCAAAACACGAGGGGCGAATTAAAAGGAGCCGCTTATAAAATATTTATAAACCGGATCCATTCACGAATATTAGATTACCTCCCAACTGTAATTACGATCTCCGTTTACAACACATCCACTTACAGGGGGTACATATACAAGCGTGTTGTAGTACATGCGTATATCCTTTCTCCTCTACGTCTTAGAACGTATTCTTCGCCTTTTTTTATTCAAGGATTTTCTTTCTCTTGGCCCGTCTAGGAGGCGGTGACACCGCCGACGCTGTAAGCCTTCAAACACTGCCGAAACGCTTTGATAGGGACCGCGGCTTCTTTAGGCACTACTCGTCGATTTATCGGTACGATTGACGAAGCGAGGTGCACCACCCGAGGTGCCTTTTGTGCACCTCTTTAACCCGCACAAAAGCTCCGATAATTCTTCTGGTAAATCCGACACCGCCGCCAATTTTTGTAATGCGATAATCAAGTTCTAATATAGTGAAAGAAAATCGCTCTAATTTTGGATAATATCTAAGAACCGCAATTCAGATTGTTAAAACTGTGAAATGAAAACCGTTGTGACGCAATTAAATTTTACTGTCATTTAGATAAAAACAGGCAAAAAAAAACTCTTTATAAATTAAATATATTACATTTAATACACTGAGAAAAATAGATTGTAGAAATTAGATTATAAATCCCTTTATATTAATTACTAAAATAATGATTGACAGAAGAATAATGTGTTGTTTATTAATAGTAAAATAATCAGATTCTAAAATATCTATAATAGGAGGTACAATTTGCATTATACCATCTACATCCAATGAAAATAGGTATTAATATATTCTGTTGCAGAAATTCTGTATAATGGCGTGGATTATATAGGGTGTCTCACGACGAACTGCGTCGATCGATATATGAAAGAGTATACATTGGAAAATTCTGAAAATTTTAAAGCCGACCGCGCTATTGAACTAAAATATTTTTAATAATCTAGCGCATTTGGTTGTATCGGAAGTGGCTGTCAACTTTGTTGTTGTAAGTGGAACACCCAATATTTTATTACAGTTTTTAATTCCTCGTTCAAATCCAAAGTAAATTTGCTAAAACAACTATGTTGTTATTTTCAACCATATTTGAAATATTTGCATTTTTTTAAATTTTTTGACAGATGGAGGAGTGCATCTTAACTTCTATAAATACCGATAAAACCAACAAACAGACATGGCATTGTTTTACCATCTAAAACTACCGGCACATGTTTATTAGTAGATACATTCTTGCTGATTCCTGTTTATGTCTGATTGTTTTGTATCTTGTGTGATTTTCAATTTAAAAATAATGGATGCAAACGTGCTGAAGCAAATATTAATCGATTGGAGTTTGCCATAATTAGTAGCCACCTGATAGATAATATAATATGTTCTTATACAAAATTAACCTAACACTTGCGTACTTGTGATGGTTTCATTTTATGTTAATGAAGCAATAGTACGTCAGAATTTTGCAAATTGTGTTATTAGTATAACATCAGGGGTTTTCAAAAAGCACAATTAGATTGATCCGATCGTGATCCTAACCTTCGGAAACGGTGCTAGATCAAGAGTGTCTGCATTTGATTCAATGAATGTACGTCAACTGTAGAGTAATCTGAAGGATCTTTGATCACGATCCCATCGATTAGATTGCAGTTTATGAAAACACCTATTATAAATTATATAGTGTATCTTCTCTAAACCTTACGTTTAGTTTTCGTTTTCAATTCCAGTTTATTACTTACCTATTATGCAGTGTTAAAATGAGCATGGATCTTCCAGGATTGTCCTTACTTTTATCCCTTCAATAACGAAAAGTATACATATAATTTACTTGATCGATTGTGTTTTAGCAGATGTCTTGGTTATTATATCTTGGTTGATTGTAATGTGCATGATGTTAAGTAAGAGTCATATATTGGTCGAAAAAGCTACGAGGGATGTTATTTGGCGTAAATCTAACGCAAGGATTTGAAAACAATTACGAAAAAGTTCAAAATGATTTTGGAGTATTTAAGTGTAAGTGTGGCACATACAAAATGAGGGACTTAAAATAAGAACTGAAGAGTCAGAATACTATTTCAATAAAGTGAAGAATTTTAATTACCTAGGAGTCACAATAACAAACAAAGGAGAGGAAAAAGTAGAAATACAAGAAAGAATTGCTAAAAGTATAAAATGTATGGGAGGGTTACTGCATATTCTGCGATCAAAAAATATTTCACGAAATGGAAAAAAAGAATTTACAAGACAATAATAAGGCCAGTGGTTACTTATGGAGGAGAGGCATGGAAACTGAATAAGAAGGAAAAATTGTCGTTTGAAATTTTTGAGAGAAAGGTGCTAAGAAAGATATATGGTGGAAAAAAAGTCAATGACGTTTGGAAAAGACGAACAAATGAAGAACTTCATGAGTTATACGGGGAACCATCGATAACAAATGCAGTGAGGGTAAAAAGAATGAGGTGGTTGGGACACGTGACGAGACTGGACAGTAGAAGGCCAACAAAACAAGTACTAAAGGGAAGAATAACTGGAAGACGAGGAAGAGGCAGACCACGAACGGAATGGTTACAGAGGGTAGAAAAGGATCTGGAGAGTATTGGAATAAGGGAATGGCACAGGAAAACTCGTGATCGAGAAGAATGGAGGAAGATTTGTAATCAAGCCATGGGCCTTCTTGGCCCGGAGTGCTGACTTATATATATAAGTGTAAGTGTATACATCCTTTTGTAATTTTAAAATTAGGGTAAGATCAACTTCCACAGAGTTTTTACACATTCAAAATGAATGAATGAACTTTTCAATTTATGTCTACATAATTTAAGAAACTGTATTTAAATTTTTACTTTATTAACTACGTTTAAAAACAAATGCTTTGTTCGCTTATATTTTTTTTTCTTTTAATATTATCTTATATCGCATGGATTTATTTTAAGTTTCTTCTTTCTTCTTAGACAACTTAATTTCCTCTCCTTATTTGATAACATTTATATAGATTTGTATATTTGATAAAAATGTTAATTCAAAGTGTGTTTAAAGCGTGATGCTAGTTGCGGTAGATAAAACTATTTCCAGCAAAATGCTTGCGACTTTCAAGCCTTAAGTACAAATTTAATAATGCGAGTAAATACACTTCCTCTATTATGCGAGTAAATAAACACTATTAACAGAAACTTATTATACAAGTATTCTCAGCGGTAATATAAAGTATGATTGTCCCTATAGGAGCCATAAAATATATTAAAGCATAATATATTTATATTAAAAAGTACAATCTATTTCTCTCAGTGTAGAGTCGGAAAACATTTTTTTTTATTCGAAGGAAGAGTTTCAAATTACTACGAATTTACAGGTTTTGTTTATGAGATTAGTATTTTTAGAAAAAAAGAACTTTGAAAATTGATATCTTTCTTACTTTTAAATTTTATTCAAATTTTCAATTGTGACATTGTGCTTGATTGAAATTACATGTATTTAGTCCATATTGTTTTTGGAAATACATCATCTCATAACGTCATCAATAGATGGTAAATTTTTAGTCAGTAACTATTTCAAATTGAGGATCTAATGTTTAAATTGTCTGTGTAAACTTGAGCTTTTAGGCAAGCTCTTAAGCTGAATTTTTGGCCCATGCTTTTTAGGCTGAACTTTTCGGATGAAGTTTTGGGTTAAGCTTTTAGACTATGCTTTTCTGAACTTTTTAGGTTGAGCTCAAAGGTGAACCTTTTGGACCGGACTTTTGGACTGAGATTTTAGGCTGAGCTTTCAGATTGCGCTTTTAAGCCGATTTCTCAGGCTTTGACTGAACTTTTAAGCTGAATTCTTAAGCTGATCTATTTAGATTGAGTTTTTGAGCTGGGCGTTTAGTTGAGCTTTTAGGCTAAGATTTTGGGCTAAACTGCTAGGCTGAACTGTTACCTTGAACTTTTATGCTGAAGTCTTTAGGCTACATTTCTGGCTGAGCTATTAGCCTGAGCTTTTCGGCGGAACTTTTGGACCGAGCTATTACTGTATGCTTTTCTGAACTTTTTACGTTGAGCTCTAAGGTAAACCTTTTGGACTGGACTTTTAGATGAAGCTTTAGACTGCGCTTTTAAGCTGACTTCTTAAGGGCTTAAGGCTTTGACTGAGCTTCTAGGCTGGGTTCATAAGGTGAGCTACTTAAATAAGAGAAAGCTAGGCCTTTAGTTCAGCTTTTAGGTTGAGGTTTTCAGCTGAACTTCTAGGCTGAACCGTTAGTCTGAACTTTTATGCTGAACTCTTTAGGCGGCACTTCTAGTCTAAGCTGTTAGCCTGAGACTTTATGTTGAGCTTTTTAGGCTGAGCTGTTAGCCTGAGCTTGCATGCTAAGTTTTTTATGCTGCGTTTTTGGTCGAGCTTCTGAGTCGAGCTCTTTAGATTGAGCTTTTAGTCTGAATTCTTAAACTGAGCTTTTGGGCTGAGCTTGAGCTTTTATGCTGAACTCCTATGCTGAACTTCTAGGCAGAGCTGTCAGACCGAGCTCCTATGCTGAGTTTTTAAGGCTACACTTTTAAACTGAGCTCTTAGGCCGAGCTTTCGATCTGAGTTTTCAAAATTTTCAATCTCAAGAGTCGGGATTATTTATATAAATCGTATTATTGAAATAATCTAACGCAATCGCTAAAATGTTTACGATATAATGCGGAATAGAGCTGAAAAAGGAATTATTTTAATTATGTCAAACCCTCGTACCGAGCTATAATTTGAATATGCTTTATAAACACGTACTAACTATGTATATTTGGTGAAAAGATCGCATACCCCACCAAGCGCAATATATAAAGAACATTTTTTAAGATTCCTTTTATTATTTATTATATCGAGGGGTAGGTAGAACTATTTTGATCATCCAGATTTTTTAATCCGTAAATTATTTTCTTTCTTACACCATGTTTAAAAATTTGATTATTTTTTTATTAGTATTCCAATTTTAAAGTATCCCAATCTTTTTTTCTCGTGCCCGCCGCGCCGCAGATTGGAAGATGCCCAAATATTAAACTTCCCGAATGAAAAAAGAAGCATAATAATAACCTGCTTATTTATACGCCGTCACATGACCGTGCCTGATTACATGGGCATTGTGAAGGTGTCCCACCAACTGGTAAAAAAAAGCCTCAACACAGTCGGGATCTCTTTGAAGGGATTAGTAGACGCGGAGACGTTTACAAAATAAAGAATTATTGAATAAAGAGCGGAAAGCGTCGGTAGGACGTCGGAGTGAGGGGGAAGAAAGATGTTCGGCCAGTCGGCAAATAGAGCTGTTTAATTGCGATCCCACAAATTATTATTAAGAGATATTGCAGTCGGAGATAAATCATCGGCTAGAGGTGGAGGAGTTACGGGTATTCCTTCTGTATGACATACCGCCTATGCGCAGACGGAAAGAAGTTCAGTGGTTATGGATCTGACATTTGAGTTTAAATAATAAATATTTTAATTGTCACATAAAGAAGAACGAAAAACATTTATTTTAATACAAAATCTAATCAATAGACCTCTGTTATTCTGCTCCGATTGTAGAACTGACAAGAAAAGGCACCTAAGTCGATCTCTCCGACTTTGATAAAATTTGGTAGGAATGTGGAACACCGAAAATATTTGTCACGTGTTTTTTTTAGCGTCCCATAGTTGGTTCTAGGGGGTGTAATGGGAGCTCAAAGTTTCCCCCAAAAACACATTTTTTGCAATATTTTAGAAACAAGAAGAGATATCGAGATCGGATAAAGATCAAATAGTTCCTTGTTAGCAGCCGTACATTTTAGGTTGAAAAAAGAACAGTGGCGTACCCACGTGGTGGTTAGGGGTTAAAAAATACAATTTTTTCTCACCCCTGCTCCTATATAGAGGGTGGGCCACCACATTCGCGTCGGTTACGAAAAGTGGTAAAATATTTTCATCAATATTTTTTTTGTTAAAGGTTATACAGGTTCAGAAGGAACACATTTCAAAATTATTTTGAAGTATACAGGGTGACTCAAAGAAAAGTTACACACCAAAGTTGTGAAAAATTAAATGGAGTAGCCTGTATATTATGACATATTTTAGATAGTATAGACTAAGTAAAGACAAGTTGGTGTTAAGTTTCTTATGCCTAACTCAACTCGTTTACGAGATAATTAACTATCCTTCAAAATGTAGACTAAAATTGAAGAGGCATGCCTGTCATGCATATTTAAGCTAGATATTTTAAACTGTATTTATTTTTTAACTAAAGCATTAGACTTGATAATAAAATAAAAAATGCAAAAAATTACACGGAGGGAACAAAAACATACTTTTAATTTTCGCTATCTTTAAAGGGAAGTAACTTTAACACTGCGTAGGCTTTCACGGCCGGTGTAACTATAATTAACAGCTTCTTGCGGGTTTCGCCGTGTGTCAAAACTTTTGCTCGACGTTTCGCTGTTCATACTGACAGCTTCTTCAGGATAACACACGGCGAAACCCGCAAGAAGCTGTTAATTATGGCAAGTAACTTTCTTATTTTAAATGGAACACTCTGTATTTATTACCTTATTTAGATTCTAATTTTAACCGTCTTTAAGATTGTATTAATGCTTCCTATACCTATCTGTTATAGTTTCTTAGTAATTTATAATTTTCTTTTTCAATTATCAAATCCTAGGCACTATTTTTTTTAAGTCGGCTTGGACAAAGCTGCTGTTATTATAAAAGTCATAATTAAGTAAACTTCAGAAATGTACTTTATTAAAACGGATAAACTGAAATGTTAAAAACTGCTAATGTTTTAAAAAATATTCAAAATGATGGCCATCGTTTTCAATGCAGAGGTGTACTCTTTCTTGAAATGAGTCTTTAACATTACTCAAAACATTTGGTGTTATAGATCGAAACGCCATTCTTATTCGCTCTTTCATATTGTTAGGTGTGGTTGGTGGTATGTCATAAACAATATTTTTAATATATCCCCATAAAAAAAATCTGGGCTCGTTAGATCTGGAGATCTTGCTGGCCAATTCTGTGGACCTCCGCGGCCTAACCACCTGCTGGAATACTGCCTATCTAATTCTTCCGAACGCTTATTTGGAAGTGTGCAGGAGCACCGTCTAATTGCAACCAAAGTCTTCAAAGTCAAATATTAATAGGTATATTTTCCAAAAGTATTGCTAGGTTATATTTTATAATTTGTAGAAGCATGGCACCATTCAAGGGACCATAAAAAAAGTAGGGCCCTATCACGTGTTTTCCAACTATTCCGCCCCCCCACATTAACAGACCATCGATGTTGACGATTTAAGGTTCTAAAGAAATTGGGATTCTCGTCGCTGTAATAATAAAAATTATGCCTATTAACTAATTTGTTGTTATCAAAAGTTGACTCATCCGAAAATAACACATAATCGAGAAAATTTTCGTCATCTCCTAACTTTTCTAGAACCCATAAACAAAATGCAAACCGCCGATCATAGTCTACTTCCAAAAGTTCTTGATGTAATGTGGTATGGGTAAAATTTGTGCATCTTTATAATTCTTCTGATGCTCCCTCTGCTTATCCTTGTAGTTTCATTTATTTTTCGCTGACTTGCATGCGGATTTTCAGAAAGTGATTCGATAACTAAAATTTTTCTTATAATAGTTAAAGTTTATCAGCATAGTTTTCTTAATATTCAATGCCATGTCATGGTTCTTAAGCCATTCTTCAAACGCCGTCAGAGTGGAGGTCACTTCATATTTC
Source organism: Protaetia brevitarsis (assembly GCA_004143645.1). Lineage (NCBI taxonomy): Eukaryota > Metazoa > Arthropoda > Insecta > Coleoptera > Scarabaeidae > Protaetia > Protaetia brevitarsis. The sequence goes on along the minus strand of RXPK01002708.1, from coordinate 54,709 downwards.
ACATTTTGTTTTACTCTAACTATTACCGATGTATCGTCCGTATATAACGTAGTTTTTTGTGCGAAGACCTCTGAGAGATCATTCACGTATAGTAGAAACAACAATGGGCCAAATATTTAACCTTGAGGCACTTCGCGCTTTAACCCCAACCATGTAGAATACACCATTCTACCAGTATCAGGATCGATAGCTTCTGTTCTCTGTTGTCGCTTTTGCAAATACGATCTAACAAGTTTTAAACTGTTGCCACGTATTCCCATCTTTTCTATCTTTTGAAAGAGCTTAGTCCAGCAAATACCGTCGAAGGCCTTTGACAAGTCCATGAATATTCCTACCGTGGTCTCCGATTCGTTAATACCTGTCAATATTTCGCACAAAACTTGATAGATGGCTCTGTTAGTGTTGCGACCTTTAATGTATCCATTTTGCATTTCAGATATTATATCAAACTTATGAATAAAGTTATATAGTCTATCATATAAAATTTTCTCAAATATTTTAGATATATTTGATAGAATGGAAACCGATAATTATCTATTTGAGACATTTCTCCTTTTTTATGTATTAAATTCACAGTTGACTTTTTGAGATCATCAGGGAAGGTTCCTGATAAGGGATAAGTTTATTGAATGAATCTATGGAAGTAAAAGATGTTTTGAGCAGCTCTTAATTACCTTGACTGGGATTTCGTCATGCCTCACCGCATTAGTGTCTTTTAGAGAGAAGATAACCCTATGTATTTCGTCCATTGTTGGCATTAAGAATAGAGTGGATGGATTATTGATGATATTTGACTCTAAAGGGAAATTATTTTCAAATTTACTACAGACGCACAGTGGTTCAGAACGCGAAAAACGCGATCGAAAATCATATTTTCAACTTCTTGGTACAGAGTTAAAATTGCAGTAATTTAATTTTGAATAGTTGCTTTATTTGATGATATAAATAATATGCATCTTATTTACATAGGGTTTTTCTATATTTGCTTTAAAAGTTTAGTAAAATTGAGACGTTCCTGCGTATAGAAATTAGGGTATAATTAAAAAGACTGTACCACAAGCAAATGCGCTTGTTTATTGATGTCATTATAATATTGTTATACATTGCCAAGTGTATTATTAAGGCGCATTACTTATTATTGGATAATGTTTACTTGGTACAAGAAAATTAATTGTTTGTAACAGGTAATCGGATTATAAAAATTTGCCTTAAGTAGAAGATTAAGTTTAGTTCTACACAACCCTACACGGTAATTACCTCATTTATGCGTAAATTAGCTATTTGGCTTTGTAAATCCAAGAAAATTAGCTGCCAATATTAGCCTATTCAGAACATATAAAAGAAAACCCCACTTGGTACCCGATCAGTTGAAACTCAACTTTGAGTCGAAACTTTATGTAGATTATTCTGTGCGCTATTTTCGAAATTTCTGACGTTAAAGTGGTTGTAAAAGATTGTGTTTTTGTTGCAATAGTTTTTTGAGAAGTTGTAACATAACGGACGCGAAGAAAATAAATCGATTGGTATTACACGAAGTCACTATAAAGAATGATGATAAATCGACTAAAAGTAAAAAACGAGCAATGTATCGGTTTATACTTGATTTACACGGGCTTGCCGAAGAAGATAAATCAAGTAAAAATATTTTGTATTGGCTTGAACACATGTTTTTTTCAAGATATTTTCAATATTGGAAATCGTCCAATAGAACATCAAGTATTTTTATGAAAAAGCATAATGTTTGGCTACAAGAAGAAATTATTTTTCCTGAATTTGTTTACTGTGATCGACCATCAACTTGAAACCTGAAAATGCAAACTTAACTTTGATTTGCAAGTGGGGCTTTGATGGTAGTTCTGGGTTTTCCACATATAAACAAAAAATTGAAAGTGAAGGTATAAAAGATGACAGCTATTTATGACTTCTTTAACGCCATTGAGGCTAATTGACAATGAAAATCATGTATTATGGCAAAATCCTCGACCATATTCTGTTAAATTTTGCAGACCTTTAAGAATGCAGTTGGTACGTGAAACTGAAGAAATCGCTAAAAATTAAAAATTATATATCTAACTAAATCGATTTATTAGAACCTTTTGTGTCTGATAAATACACAACGGCAATTTGATTCGAATATTTTAGAATTAGTAAATGTTATTGGGGAAGATGATACTGCACTGGATATATCATCTGAATATTTTTCCGATTCTAATTAATTATTTACAAAATATAAAATGTAATTGTTTCTTTTCAATTTTTGTTTTGACTAAGGGTGTCGCTGTTCATGTATAAAAACATTTTACTGTAGCAAATAGACTTAATTTTGTATTTTGGACAAAAATTTCTACAATATAATTTGAAGATGTTTTAAAGATTGTTTTTTTATTAACCAAGTATAAACTACTAAACATGTGAAATTCAATGCATTAAGGGGTGCTTTTGACAAACACATACTTCGAATTTACAAACTGTATAATTTGTATAAAAAATATTCTTCGTACTTGTATTTAGTGATACCAATTTTTCGCATTTAAGGGTTGTATTTTAGGGTAGGTTTTACAAATACGGGTTTTTTATGCATAATTTCAGATTCAGCATACCCAAAAACATAAACTTACTCAACTTTTAATGAAAAACTTGTTAAAACTAAAGACTAAACAATTTCGATCGCGTTTTTCGCGTTCTGAACCACTGTGAGACGTCCACCAGGTAGCTATTTAGGTTGCTCAGCTTATCCCCTTGAGATTCACCGTCCATTTCAATTTCTTCTAATGTATTCATATTTCGATCTTTGGTACTTGTACTACTCCCGGTAATTTTTTTGACCAACTTCCATGTTGCCTTTTATTTTGAGCAGAAGTAATAAAATCCGTATTCGCTTTTCGTTTTAACTCCTGTGTTTCTTTTTGCAAATTTCTACAAAATATTTTATATTCATCCTGGGTAACTAAATTATTCAACGTATCTTCATATAACATCCTTTTTTGCTTACATTTTTGTTTTACGTCATCATTAATCCATTTAATGTCAATTGTTCAAAGTTCTTGCTAACCCTCGACGTTTTCTCGTTTTGAAGGCGCTCTTGTTATCTATTTCAATTTCTATGCTTAATAAGGCTTTTTGCCTTTATTTTGAACGTATTTTAAAGCACCTTGTGTAACCGTTAATATATTTCTCTTAATAAATTCTTATAAAAGCTATACGTGTTCCTATTCAAGGCTCCTGTGATATTCTTTTTGTTTACCTTCAAACGCTTTGAGACCACACAAACAGCGTCGAAATTAGAAAACGTTAGAGCGCACCGTGTCAAACCTTTGTCCACACATTTGGGTTTTTTTTTTAAATGCTCGCATCTCCGATATCTGACCAGTCTCTTACGAATTGTCACGGGATTGCCGATAATCTACTTACCTCGGCTTTCATAATCCGACCGATGTCTTCTCGGATCGCATCCCATCTGGACGGATTGTGGAGAGGTAGTTTGGACAGTGGCCATTTAAAAGGAGACGCGGCTTTGCGGATTTTCTTGTTTATTTCGAGAGCCTCAGATGATAATACGATCTACTGGTAAGAGGTTATTCGAATACACGAAATGTGTACGTGTACACAACGGCTTATGAGATTTATTATAATACTTAAATACTTTCAGTAAAGTGCTCTGTATAGCATGTAAAAGAAAAGAATTTAATACCAAAACACAGCATTAGATTCAGTTCTAACATTTTGGAGATGCATATGTTTTTACAACTTTTTATACCACAACAAATATTTCTTGTAATACTTGTTTTATTCGCTTCACAGGTTTATACAACAATATGTCGTGTAAGTGCTAATTTTGGACATGACATCGTTGTTGGGCCTCACTTTTCCACAGGTTCCAGTTACTTGAGTACAAAACGGAATCACGTTACCAGCTTTTATGTGCGAAACGTCGGACAATTATCCACCAACATCCATTCATCCCTACACAATAAAAGGTCCTTTTCAAAAAGCTTCGTTTGTACTCCTATAATTTTCTCATTACATAATTTGGTCATATTAAAACAATATAGTACATGGTGAATGCTAATTTTCAAGGAACGTATTTTGACATTTTCCCAGCCGCTTGTTTCATAGGGGCATTCCGATACATAATTGAGACGCTGCAAATAGATTTTAGAGATGAAAACTCAAAAATTTTACTCGAAGAAACGTATAAGTGTCTATTGAGGCAATTTCAAGCATCCAGCCTGCTTCTTGTAGCTTGTAATGCACTATGGTCGGTTAAATTCGATTATAATGGCTGTCAGGCCATTGAAAAATTCAAAAGCGTTTTCCGAACGATTGACCGTGCGAGAACGGTCCGCAGACACTTTAGACGCCGACCGACTGGAATACATATTGAATTAATTTCAATCTCTAAAACGATTAAATAGGTACATAATCCGATTATAGGTTAGGTGGTGTACAAACGTCAGTCCTAATATGCAGTCGCGTAAGAGTCGCACCCCAACAGAAAACTATATATGCATCTACTTGTATTAAAGATATTTCTCTAGAAATTCCTTCCCCCTTTTACTTTATATTTCTATTACTCTAAGCCGTCACTCAACATTATTTTTTATTTCTAGTTTTAATTAATTTTTATATCTATAAAAGTTTCAAAAGCTTATTTTGAAAATTTGGTAAAATACCTAGAATTAATTTAATGCTTTGTATACGATGAGCTTTTTGCCTTGGAAGTTTTGCTTATGCTCTTTTTTCCTACTTTCTTTTTCGTAAGCATTTTTCCAGAATCATAGTATTTTTATTTAAGCTGTGAAGTCGGAACATATCACTGTATACAACAGAACAATGACAAGCGATAAGACAATATAAAGCACTAAATTATCAAGGAAAGAAATCGGGGTCCCAGTTCTAAGAGGACTGAGAGTCACAATACACACTAAATAATACATTTATAACTAAAGCAAGGTGGTTCGCGTTCCAAAAGAAAAACGCACATACGGGTGTTGATAGAAAAGCACCCGATTGCCCGTATAAATCCTTTAGTTGTTTTGACCGAGCAAGAAAAACACACCCATGTATAAAAACTACATGCACCCGTAAATCACGTGCAATATTTCAATGCACAGCGATGACGCATATATACATAACTTGTTTGTTCGACACGAACTACAACGCAGTTGTGTGTTCGCAATATTCCACGCATTGGCGGCGTCTTAGATGTAGCTGTTTATTAATATATGTGCAGAACTCATATATTAATAAACAGCATCAAATATCTCCGTTCAGGCTTTCATTGAAAAGTAAGAATTGCTAAAATAATTTATATTTTGAGTACATTTCAAGCACTGTAACAAGATAAAATATGTAATTGTATTACTATTTATTTATTTAAATATGTAATAGTGACATTTCCTTTATTTCTTGTATTTTATTAAAAAAAAAGATAAAACAAGCAGCAATAAAGAGTCACTAACTATTTAAAGTAATAATAAAAACTTGGTAAGTCTTTTTATCATTGATTAGAAATAATTTACATATTATTAATATCAAAACATTGTAATTTTCCACAACAAAACATTTGAAAATGATGGTAAGTTTGTTATATCTTGCGCACGTTAAATTTAAACGATTATCAAAAAAAATGTATTAAAACTTAATAAATCTAATCAAGGCCCCTACCTCAAAACTTCTATTCAAAATATTGATGCAACTAATAGGCCAAAAACAGGCGAAGCTCTTTTCACTAAGTTATGTTAATTATTGTTACTTTTCATTGTAATTTAATAAGTTTTTAAAATTTGTAATCACATAATACTTTCTAGATTTTCCTTTGTAAATATGAAGTTCTCTTACATGTGAATACAGAACCTTAGATAATACTCTCTACTGACTTCGCAAAACTATGTAGGTACTACATAGGTATGTAGATACATTGCAGTTTACCTAGCATAGACTAGCGTGTAGGCAACGCCACTGAGTTTTCCGCTTCCCCGCTTCTCCGAACGAGTTTGTCCGTCCTTTATTTATAACTAACAAACACATTGAAATGTTCGTTATGCATGTATTATTTTGCTTGTATAACGTTGAAGAAATTATAGTGAGATTCAATGCATATCTGTAGGGTCTGTAAAATTATCTGTAAGACTGTTAGCATGTCTTACAAATGCTTACAGACTTACAGATAACCTTACAGGCGCAATATATCTGCACAGAATCTCACCATTAGTACATTCAATAGGGTACGCTCCTTCAACAGATTATACAAAAAACGACTTAGGGTGAATTTATCACTGTAAGGATAAAAGTGCAAGGTAAGCAACTGACAGATATCGTAAACTGACAAGTAAAGTTTTATATCTGTTTATCATTATATTTTTAACTCTAAGTTTAGTGTCTACAAGATTATTAATACATAGTTGGTAACACTCACGGGTAAATAATGTGCTACGATTGGTTAGCAGAAAATATATTGACGTCTCATGGCCTCGTTTGATATTTTACACATATGACATAGGGATAGGCTTGTTTACAAACAATTTGTTTAGGAATTGCTTGCAATATCGCGCTTATTTTATAATGAAATATATAGTTCTAGAATCCTACAATTGCAGACTGCATTAACAGTAATAGTGGCTACAGCTGAGTTACATAGTATAGCTATGTATTTTTTTTCTGTAAATAAACAACGGGTTCCAATGCCTTTCTTAATTTATTTTAATAAACAATAATTTCGTAAATCAAAATACCAACAATATCACATATTAATCCAAATTCAGATCCTGTAAATAATTACACAACAAAAACAAAATTGCTATTCTCATAGATAAAAAGTATACAAAACAAAATAATTCCATCATTATGAATGTTGTGTAATATTTTCAAATATTTGTCTTGTAATTGCTTAACTGCTTGCACTGGTAAGTGATGATCACCGATGATCATATGATCATTAAGCATCTGATTGGTATCTACATTACCTTTCAAATAAAGTGCTGGACAAATTTATCTTGCATATAACCGTTATCTAGCACGTAATTGCACATGATAAACGGTTCAGATTATTTATCTTTCTGTTATTATTTTATCTGTAAGTTAATCTATTTATCCTTGCATTGATAAACCCACCCTTAATGTAGGTACTTCATTTTTGTGTCATACGAGGACGAATGCTTAAAACAATTCAAAATTTGGGTTCCATATTTGTGAACAAAACCAATTCAAAAAATGATAAATTTAAAAATTATGTCCTAAGACGTCACATCTGTTTTGGCCAATAAAAAACTGACATTGGGCAATTATTAAGTATTAAATATCTGTCAAATGTAAGTTTTAAAAGACTATTATCATTATAGCATTTATACAAATGAAATAGGCCATTTTACGTAGAAAACTTTACATTAGATCCTGAATTTGAAATAGTTATTAACCAAAATTTACCACTTATTAATGACATTATGATTATAGAAATTATAGAATATTTTTCCAACAAATCTGATGATTTTAAGATGTCTTAAGGGCTATAAATGTAATTCCAATCAAACACAATGTTCGGCGCTGCGGATGTGCATAGATTCCCGTCATAAGCGCTATAGGTTTAGTACTATTTCTGTGGTTGTATAAAGCCGAATTAGCGATTAATTTCACCTCTTGTATTCAAATTCATCTCATTTGACGGTACTTAAAAGTGCAAGTGAACAATGCAGGGAAGTATAAAATTACAGATACTACTGTTCTTTTCCTGTGCTAGTTAATATTACATATTCATGCAAAAAGCTAGATTGATCGTTGAGAACAAATAACTAACGATAATCGCTGTAAAATTACAGAAAACTTTTTTAGCTATATATTTAATTAATAATTTAATAGAAAAAACTAAATGTGGGATGGGTTATTTTTTAATTCTGCTTTATATTAATATTTCAATGCCAGAATTTATGTTTGTTGTAGTTAATCTGAATCTTCGTCTATATTTACTTTAGTTTTTTTTTTTATTTTCTATTGTAATTTCTGGTTTTTAGCTGGTCTGAATATGTTTCAAAACCAGTCGCCTAGATTTAAAAAAAAAATGAGATTGTGAGACTGGGTGTTGAATACTTAAACTATTACCTAATTGTGTAAAATAATTTCCAAATTATTTTTTTTTAATAAAGGAACAGGAACTACTTTTAGGACATGGACCTCTAGCAAGAAAGAATATTTATTTATTTGACAGACAAAAAAACGAGGTAAAATTTGTATCCATTGAAAGTTTGTTTTGGCAAATCAACTCCTTCTCTGAATCTGCACCAAATACGTCATGTATGCTAGAGTGAAATTACTAACTTGACAGATACTACATCTTGCGGAGATTGAAAAGCAAAAAGGAAACAGTTCAGCTATCTACTGTCGTTCGTGAAACGTTTCGTGAAGGGACCGATGTTTTCTTTCTTCGTTCGGTGTCACCTAATCCTCGCATTTACACACGGAATGATCCATCAAAAGTAGCCTGTGCTCCATCATGCGTTTCCTTACCCCCTTCACACGAATTCTCGCGTATACCTACGACGTATAATATCTTATTAGCCCCGGATGCCAGCGACCATTGTCGTACACGTTGAACCGGTGACATACTGACGTATTCTTCTGTATTTATAGACGGTCTAAGCCAATTGTCCCCATCTCTAGATTATACCTTTGTAATCGTTATTAAGCGCATGCTTTACTCTGCGTGTTTGAAAATTTTCAAATGTGTATTATTGGTTTTGGTGGTTTTTTTTCTTTTGTGCATGGTGAGATTGTGTATTTATCTTGACAATGTCTATCAAACATATGCTGCCTATTGTTGATAAATCGTAAATCCTTGTATGGAAAATGTAATATAGAGTTATTAGGATATCTGCTTTTTTTACTCATATTACTTAAATGTAATATAAGAATGGTGATTGGTATCAAGCTGTTGCAAATACTATTAGTGTAATGTACTTCCTATAACCAGAAGTAATAAGTAATTTACTTGAAATAAAAGATTCCAATGCTTACATATCGAAACGCTTTGATCTTCTAAATCATGAAATACTTCTACACAAAGGCGTTGTAGAATTAATTAAATGTTTTAAATTTGTTTGGGTTTCATTTAACTACCCAACTAGCACATTTAGCCACCACGACATATTTGTTATCTTAAAGGTTTCCACAAAGTAAAAATTACTAGTAGCTGTTACGTTCTAATTGCGTGAATATCCGTAACTTCTAGCAAAAAATGGGTAACAAATATTATGTTCTAATTACGTTATGGCGACGTAATTAATGTGCTAGCTCTTAAAAATACGCTCGCCTCAAATGCTATGAAGTTTAATTGATAAAAATGATGTGTTAGCAACGCTTTTTTTATACAGTGTATAGGTCAAGAAATGTACGTTACTTTGTTCTTATCAACCCCAGATTCTGGATTCTGGATTGTTGGTTGGGAAAGGTGGCTAGCCACGCGCACTTAGGCCACTCTAAGCAGCCCCGTTGTGCTACCTTCCCTAGGCGGGGTCACTCACCTGCAGCTTATTCAAGCCAACCCAAGCGAAGAATGAACTCCAGCAGATTAGCATGTGAGGTGCCGCCAAAGCTGGCCAGAACTCCCCAGGATGGAACCTCTAAGTTGGGCAAGCGCCGAAGAGTCACATAAGATGTACTCCGGTGTCTCGTCCTCTAGATAACATGTGTTTATTAAGTTTACAGTGACTAGTCAATAGCCCTAGAACTCGTAATTTACTGCGAGAGAGCTGCAGACAGTATCTTGCTGTCCTGGACGACAGCCTGGGGGTGGCTTTGCATGCCTGACAGCAGGTGGTTATAGATGCCCATCTTTTCTTGTGTAGAGTAGTGAGCCATTGATTTATTGAGTGTAGCCGAAGAAATGGGAAGAACAGGCTCCGGTCCCATGTAAAGAGAATACGAACTCCGTCTCACCAACCTATCGGCAGCCTCGTTTCCCAGATTACCATTATCACCTTTAACCCATCTGAGTATCAAGTCATTATCAACAGCGATCGCTTCCAAGGTCTTATTAACTAAAAATATGAATAGTGAAATTGAAAATTTGGATCTGTGTTGGGTTATAATCTTGTTTATTTTATATATTGTTCCATGGCAATTGTATTGTAATGGCGCATCCATTTTGTTTCATTTAGCATTTAGGTTTTCGTATTCAGAGTAATATATTCTAGAATTGATATAACTCTGAAGTGATATTTACTAGATGATAGCAGTTAATATTATCCTTTATCGTAAATATTACGTAACCATTTCCTATTAAATCTACTTTCAAGTTGTATATGTTACTATAACGTAATTAAATTCACTTTGAAGTAATATAATGGAACTTGAAAGTAACTGAATTCACTTTAAAGTTCCGTGTGTAACTTAACTAGCTTATATAGGTATAGCGACAGCTCAATACTAGTGCAACATGTTTAAATTCAATTCAAATTTCTTTTTTGAGACGGCACTCATCTTATAGAGACCAAGTTTATGTTAAAGTATGTAAAAATATGTAGGTACCCACTAAAGTTTAACGGACGAGACAGAGACCCATTACTTACAAGATGCAGTAATAGAAAATAAGATCACGTGTTGTAAGGAACAATAGGAAAATGTAGTTTTTTAATTTAAAGAGGTGATAAATTTTCTTCTATAAGTTTTCATATTTGTGTCATAATTAATAATTAAAAAGATAAAGTCCGCTCATTGTGTTTTAACGTTATTATTAGAAAAAATGGTTAATAGTTCTGCTATATTTACTTGCTGCTCACCTCAATTCTACCGAATATATTACTAGTGGGTCATGATTACAATAATGTCAGATTTTGGTAGCATATGTTAGTAACGCCGACTTTTAATCTGTAACTATGTGCACGAATTAACTTTAGAGTGACTCAACAATTAATAATGACGTAACAATTACAATTTTATTAGCACCATAAAATAATAAACCTTAAAGTAATTTATTTGGTGGCCACGACGTAACTGCAACTACAGATATGTCGCTTAAGTAGATACTCCTTCAAAGTTGGTAATTGTAATAAAAATTACGTAACATTGACTATAATTATGTAGTTGTGTCTATAGCAGTAGTAATCACAGCTAAATGTGCTACTTGGGTAATAGAAAACAAAATGTTTCTGTCAACAATAATCAGTCTTCATTCAACCAAAAGGATATGTAATACCAATGAAAAATTACATCAAGACAACGAATAATTTGTCCAGTGAATATACTGCACAAGAATAGGGGTTCCAAATAGGGTATTTGTTCGATCCCTGAAGACATGGTTAATGCCACTCTCGACATGTTTAATTCTTACGACTAAGAATGATAACAGCGTTCCCTTTTTAGATTCTAAAGTCATTAGGTCGGGTGACAATACGGTCATATTAGGTTGACCTAAGTGTCCGGGGTGTTCTCCAAGGTTCCAACTTGGGACCACTTCTAATCATTACTTATACGGCTTATTTTAATAAGTAGGTATGTTTCTTTTTGCAAAATGCATATATATGCAGATGACATAATTATATTATTCTTTTTCTCAAGCAAAACAAGACTCCGTGGCTGATTTGACTTCAATTGCCTGTATTGCTTCACAATCCTGCCTTGCACTTAAATGCCGTAATTATTTATTATTTTCCTGTTTTAGCTTTTGTCAGCTGTCAGTTTATTTTTATACTCTATAACTTAGTAAATAATTACTTCATTGTAGTTTTACATATTGTTTCATTTTACCTTTCTATATTTTTAGTGCCTCCTGATAATGTTATAAATAATAACCAAATATTGAGGTATTTATTGAATGGATTAAACAGACCGAATGCCCAAATTTAATTCTAATTCTTTACGAAGTCCCGTGGTTATTTCCTTTTATTCCATAATTAGTCCATATGAAATTAGAATAATATCGTATTCTACTTATTTTTTAAGAACATTAATTGACAAAGATAGGTATATATTCTCCTTGATTACCGATAATTATGCTTGTAAAGCTTGTTTTTCATTACAATGTAATATAAAGCACGCATACGCCGTAATGTTACGCGGTATTTGGTGGCGAATCATAATCACAGGCCTTCAATACCGGGTAAGTTCCTCTAATGATAGCTCACCGGTTCCGTAGGCACGTCTTCGGTGCATTGTATCCGCTGACTGTGCATAAACAAACAATGGCGGTTAAACCCGTACCCGGTCATCTACGATTGTTATTAACAATCGATCAAAGCGCCCGCTGTCTTGAGGGCGATCGTTATACCGGCACCGGCACCTAGGTGACTAGATCGCCGCCTGTTTGCCCATCAACTTATCATTAACGCGTCTAATATCCACCACGATTATCACCTGTTTTAATAATATCATTATTCCCGATGATGCGTTCGATTTTTTCGCACCTCTGTAATTATGGCCCCCGGGCCGGTGAAAATATTTCGGCGTCGAATCGCTGGTGGCGTTTTGGTCGGCCTTTCTACTGATGTGATGATCTCGAAATCTATATCTTGTCGGACAGGTTCTTTTACTCACTTCAACTGTTTCCGTTTTGAATTTTTGACGATTGAACTAATTAAAATTGTTACAGTATTGACTTGACATACAGAAGCCTGGTTTAATTAAAATACTATGCTATACATCTTGTTAGAGTTTATATACACATGTATGTACAGGTGGGTCAAAGTCGATGTACGACATACACAAAGAAATGAGAATCTTATTTCAACAATTTCAAATACTTGTGCATTGATATGACCATTAAATGGTGGAATGAGCACAGCACCCATAATTAAAATAAGCAGTTACTTTTTGTTAAAGTCTCGGTATTTAAAACTATACAAGATCGGAATTTTAACAAAAATTTTAAAGTTTATGTACTTAACGTAACATTATATACAGGGTGAGTTTTTATTTTGTTATTTGTGTAGGGATCTCGAAAACCATAAGGTTTGGCAGCATTGGGTTAAATGGTAACAGATTTGCATCTTTATAAGCCTAATCCAGATATGCACTTAGAAAAGTATTTGAGCTTGAAGTAACCGAAATTTAGTTAACTTAACAATCGTAAGTAAAACAACAAAAGTCAAAAGAGTATAAAATATATTAAAATTGGCCACTACAATATTGTTGCGCCACACAGTGACTTCATCAGGTGGATGAAATTAATTAACAAAATATAATATGCCAACCTATTTATACCTTTAACCTAGGAGTGGGGAATAATAAAAATCCTTTTGTTCATTAAGCGCTAAACCTAACTTACTATAGATTAACTTGTGAGTGTGGTAAATTGTACATAGGACAGACAGGTAGATCTTTTATTACGCGTATTTCCGAACATATTAAAAGTAACATAGATAAAAAACAGATTCAACTTTGCTAATCATTGTTTAGAACTTAATCATAAGTTTAATATAAATTTTGATGTTTTGCATGTTCATAAAGAAAAGTAAGAAATTAGACTTATTTGAATGTTTAGAAATTAATAGATATAGTAAGTTAGGTTTAGCGCTTAATGAACAAAAGGATTTTTATTATTCCCCACTCCTAGGTTAAAGGTATAAATAGGTTGTCATATCATATTTTGTTAGTTAATTTCATCCACCTGATGAAGCCACTGTGTGGCGAAACAATATTGTAGTGGTCAATTTTAATACATTTTATACTCTTTTGACTTTTGTTTTTGTCCATTTGAAGATGGAGTTTAAACATGTATTCCCCCATTCCATTAATTAATTTAACAATGCTATTTGGTTGTATATGGGGGACTAAACTTTTTAAATAAATTATAATATAAATTTAAATATATGGATTTGATTAATTTTATTAAATTTTGGTTATCATAACTAAATTATTTCAATTCAAAAGGTTGGATTGAACGCATGCTGAGGTTACTTTAACAATATAAATTTGTTGTACTAACAACAAATACCTAACATTTTTTTTCGTTCCTCCAAATAAATTGAATTTGATAAATTGAAGCAGAATATATATATATATATTCTAATATTCCACTTAAATGACTATTTAATTGAACGAGCTATATTCTTGTTTTAAACAACCTACTTCATTTAAGGGAAATATGCAGTCGATATTGCAAACACACTAAGTGTTTGTTCCGCGTATTGGGGGTTGATGCGAGGATCGCTCCGCCGCCGCAGTATGCGGTTAAAGAACTCGCCCTTTCAACGATCACAGCTCGTATTAGACGTTTATCTGATAAATATACCAGATTAATATGTTATAAATGTACTTATCACCCCAGTTGTGCTAAATATGCTTTGTTACTGAAGTGAAATAGGAGAAACGCCATCTATGTAACAATTTCTGTAATACATCTAACTATTTAACGTATTTGCTGTGCTATATAGGGAGAAAACTGCTACAAAATAGATGTGCTACTATCGTACTGATAATCTTCAATTTCTACAACCCCAAAATATAATTGGATTTAATGTTTCAGATTTGTCTATCTAACCACATTTTTACTTGAATGGAATAAAACATATTAACTTTCTAATAATATTAGAGGAACTATTTTCATTGTTAATTGGAACAAGTTTAAAACTGTAATTTAACTAAATCGATTCGAGCTAAAGTCTATCTTTATAGAACCCAAAAAATTGATTTGGTTTAACTCAAATTTTAGTCATAATAATCAAATAGTTCAACAAAGAGCATTTTGTTATTTCAACGCAGTAACTTTTCTGAGTGCGCTTTTGCTCATTTAAAGAAATGCGTGATTTGCTAGATATTTGCAAAAGATAGAAATTTACCGAAACCTTTTCGGCGCTGTAATTCTTTCATTTGCAAACATAGAACCGAAGTTTTGAATATTCTTTTTGAGAAATGTCAAACAACATCTTAGATTTTTAATTTTCCTTAGGATTTTTGAGTTAGAAAGCAAAATCGGTGCATTTTTTTCTGGTTGCAATGATGCATCTAAGATTCGCAGCAGTTATTTCAATAAATAACAGCGCAATACGTTATCATATTACAAAAAATCATATCTTGCCATGCAAAAAGTGATATGAACAATTGACACATTAAGTTTACTTTATTATTGACAGTTCGCTCATTAAGGTGATAATAGCTGGTTTTTTCAGTGGTTTTGTTGCTTTACAAGGTTAGTTATGGTGGTTGTGGTATTTGTAATAAAAATATCTATCAAACGCTATTTTTTATTGTATTTTGATCGCTGTCACCAATGGTTAGATACCTTACTTTTTTTAATACACCAATTTAATAAAGTTTGGAAGTTTTGCGAAACCCAAAAATAAGGGTAATATTGATGAAAACACGCGGATAAATGTTTAGGTTACTAATCAGAATTGTGGATAGTTAGCGAGATGCGGATAACTACTGCAGTTATCGCATCTAAATGTTATCCGGATCCGCTATTCAAAACCTCGGACCCGGGTCCACAATCAGCAACCTTGTTCGAATCGCTATCCGAAAATCGATCCGGATCTGTGTATCGAAAACGTCGTATCTTGGTGGCAAAATCAAATTGGTAATAATAAATTAAATGTTCCTATTCAATCAAATTATTATTTTAAAATTCGCTGTCTACGTTCGCCTTTCCATCATTGGAACACCAGTACGCTCAGAGAATCAGGTGCACGTCCTGATTCCTTTAGACGTACTGGTGTCAGATGATGGCAAAGGCCGAAACCGTAGAAACAGCGAAATTAAATAATAATTGATTGGATAGAAATTAATTTATTATTACCAATTCCACAACCAACTCAACAACTTTCATTAACTTTAAATAATCACGTAAGATTCGTTGACCACTAGTTAATCGCAAAGTGATGTGTCATATGAATGTTGTCACAACATTAGTTTCTTATTTAAATACAATGGCGATGAACGATAGCGAAAGAAATAACGAAATGACGTGTGTCATACTTAAAAGTTTGTTTATTAAATGTGAAAGTTTATCACTATACTAAATTAATAAATGTGTGTAAGCGTTGCGTGTAAAATATTAATTAAAAGACTTTAATTAATTTTACTGACAAACACAAACGAAAATCTGATATATAGTTAATAAATTAACTAACAAAATTAATAGAAGGCAGCAGAAATCATAACAGCTTGAAAAAGTCACCAGCCAGCTAACGAAACATAGCAAAATACAATGTAATAAGTACATCGTGGGCTTACTAATACAAAAAGTAACCAAAACAAATTTACAGAAGTTGCTGGCAAATTTTAAATTATTACTGCATAAAAAGAAGTAAAATCTTAATTATTCAGTGTCTATAGCAGTATCCCATGCTAGTTCCAGTGTAGCATCTTTTTTGAGTCATCTGCAGTAATAAGGTCATTCCAGCTATTAAATTCTATAGGAATAACTAATGTTGTACACAGCGTTATCAGATTCTTTTTAAGTTTGTAAACTGATGGAAGTATCTTCGAATATAATTTGCCAATCAAACAATAAACAAAGTTGTGCCTATGCAGCAAATTCAAAGCAAAGCAAATAATTAAATAATTAATTTCTAACCATGTAAAACAATTAACTTCATTAGTTATAACTTAGACTTCGTAAATAGTTAAATTATAGATACAAAATATGAGCATTGATTGAGCACAGATTGAGATTGTGTATTTTCATAAATTTGTCAAATCAAACACTGATCTTCGTGGTTTAAGCTAGAATATATTTGTACCAAAGTACGCCCCTATAAGTTATATAAAATACATAACTTGTCACTTTTTGCAGTATGCGCACGATATAATATGTATATGTGTAGAAGTTTTATATTCATTAATGCCGTACAACCTCAAAATTCAAGTGAATCAATAAGGGTCAAACCAAAAAAAAATTAAAACAATAACTGCTGTTATAATAAGAAAATCATATATAATATTATAATTAATATAAATTATATATAGGCATATTAAAAAAGATATGTTATGGTGGCATACCGCAAGTGTATGTAGTTTTAATAAGTTCAATTTTGAATCTGATGTTGACTAATTTCATATTCCACATCTTCTACCGACTAGTTCTAAGTACCAATTATGAAACTTGGACAACTGTTAGGTTTGCGTTTCTTCATTTTAAAATTAAAAAAATTACTTTATATCCTACCGATGTCCTTCTATAATACATATGTGGCCATGACATTGTCAAATTGTGTGACTTCTCTCAGTTTATTAGTTTATTAGTCGTTGTTCTTTTATGACAATCATAAAATTGATATTATCGTATGAATTTCAAAATTCAGTATTATTAAGAATATTATTTTTAATCTACAATACGTCTACTTATAATGAAATTTAATACTTTAACCAAAAAAAGTTCCCTGGAGTTTCAGAACCGTCTATAAAATGTATGATTGCTTTTTTTCTTTGTATTGTATATACCTACATCTGTCCTTCCACCCATACCATATCTAATGAAATTTTGTACTACCTATAATGATTCCAAAATGGTTTAGCACATACCTCAAACTCCCCATGATCCTTTTCAATGCAGATCGAACACTTAAATCGTCTACTTATACTCTCCTATAATATTAACTTGCGCAATTGCACCCCAATGGAATCTACAATCCCTTTCTATCAGATTCGGTTTGGAAGGAAATAATCCGTATGCCATTCAACTCGCACCAGATACAAAAATGTCTTTGTGCTGAGGTGTGCGTCTTTAAAGGCAAACGCTGGTACGTTCACATGTCAACAGCGGCACTCGTGAGTCTTCTGGACCGTGATAAATACGCAACGCACAAAATGTGCGCGTATGTGGAAGTCGAGTATTTGTGAGAAACAATTTACGAGTTGTCTGAAAACAAGTACAACTAGACTAAAATTTCTTAATCATTGCTTCTTTCATAATAGTCAATGAGGCATTTAAATATAGCTATTAATTCACGAGTCAAGGATTAAATTGTTTAAGTTTGAAACTTTAAGTTTTTTATGTGGTTACTTGAATGTGGAAATTAAAACAATTACAAATAACAATGAAGAAGACAAAGATATAGAAAAAATGTAATGCTGGTATTGGTCGGCTACGTTGGGGTTATATTTCTTTCTGTTTATAGGCTACTTTGTTAGTTCTTGATCTGGCAACAATGACTGGCGTTCTTTGATTGTATTTAAACTAATAATGTCGTTGAATTGATTGAAATATCGTAAATTTTTAGTACCTATCTGTGAGTTCACATTCGCAGAAACCAATGCGGGCAAAGTGGTGGAAACGTCTTATGTACACTTAATGAAATAATTTATTTCGATCAAATAAACAAATCATTAAATATATATCTTTAGCTTTATTAATTTTAAATATTTTCGTTTCTTCAAATAACTAAATATTTATTCAAATGTTAATTGCATTGACCCAACTTGCTTTATTGTTCCAACAAAAAAATCTTAACAGGCAAAAAGGGTGTGAAAAAAAAAGCTCTACTCACACTCTACACTCTACTCTAATCACAATGGATTAAAGAAACTATTTGTTTCAAATAATATTTTACATTGCACTTAATAAACAGTTCTTTGTCACTATTTAAAAAAAAAGAATAATTTATTTGGATTGTTGCATATTAATTAACAACAAAGGAATCGTTTTTTCTCAATATACCCTAAAATTAAAAGCACTTTTAAATATGAATGAAACCTCATAATTTCGGAAATTTATTTCCTGTACTTCTGAAAAACATTTACTCCTAGTGAAAAACCGAACTTTTGGATGAAATCATTCTTTTTTGCAGTTTTGATATTTTTTCCAAATTAATCAATAAAACAATGAGGTTATATTTAAATTCAAAAATTTGTCACCACTTTTCCATTCCAAAAAGATTATCTGAACAGAGTTGTAAAGAAGATTACTTTCGCAATCATCAAATAGCCAGCATGAGCTACTAGCATTTTTTTTATATATCCCTGAAAAGGATAGTTATTGTACCTAAGGTATGGATCACGGCGATCAATCTGTGTCACATAGCGGTACTATAATGACCTTAAGTATTTTCAAAATTAATATTCCAAATTCCAGATAGGTATCTATATTTTGACATTCTTCATTCATGTTTAATGGAAATAAACCATACTTTAAAAAATGAAAGATGGAGAGAATCCAGACAAGAAAAAGTGTCTGAAACCTTTATTCATCTACTTTAAATCTAATTATTACTGTATTTAGCCCATCAATAAATTGAGATGTTGATTATGAAAACAGCATTCATTTAAATAAAATTTGGGCTTGTGCTGCTTACGAAATTAAAGTTTTACTAAATTCAATAAAATTAATAATTACCTAACAATCAGTATAACAAATATTTTACACTTGGTTCGCTGTAGTTTTCAAACATATATACTACGTATCACAGATTTCACCTTTTTAGTAAATTACATTTAAAAGAAATATATCACCCAAAAATTATTTCGTTTTCCACATAATCTATTGAAGACATCTAGTGGCAATATAAAAATGACTACTTTGTAATCGTGTTTCTTCTAGAAAGTTTGAGACCCTAATTTCACGCCTGCAACAACTTGTAGCGAGGAACTACAAGCTTTCAACTTTAAAGTCTGAAGCCTATAAGCAATTGCAAGCTACTATTCTGGTTAAAGGAATCTCCGCTATTACTGTTCCTTTGACAAGTTTGAAACTCAAAGCGTCATAACTTGGTATGTGCAAATGTATCGAGGTGTACGAGGTAGTACAAAGGAGGTTCTTTTCTTTCACAAGCCTGAAATCACAGTGAATCTGGGCAGCTCTAATCACCTACGAATGTAACGCTGAAAAACAACTTGGTGCGTTATATCTGCCAGGCCTGTTGTGAAAGGAACATAATCAACCAAATCCCGGGATGACCAGTGACATCTGTTTTCAGAGAAAGAAAATCACCTATTATCCTATTGTGACCGTCAGGATTCACGTCGGCAGCAGTTGGCAGCAGCTTGCAAGGGCTGATGGACTTCAAAAGTGCGGGCACCAGGCATACCCAAGTACCATAACCAATTAATTTTCTTTCCCATATGTTGTTTATAAATTATATAAATACAAATATACATTTTCTCGAAATTCCTGTTTAATTAAATAACATGCTAATAATTAAAAAAATTAAGTGTGACAGTTACAGAGTTCTACATCACAACATCACTGACAGTCTGACAGATCTCTGTTTTTATACATGTTGTAATGTTGTGTTAAAGTATAAGCACTAACCTCAAAAATGAATACCTTCAAAAAACTAAACACAAAAATCTATCAAAAAAGTGGACCAGCTTTAACACCAGATTATATATATTGGAAAAAACTTGGTGTATGTATATAAATATCAAATTTTAGCATTTATTTTACCAAAATCTATTATTATAGGAACCCGTGCTGGTTAAAGAATTTGGCCCAATAGATCACATAGACTTTTCTCCGATTGAACCATTTTATTTTGCAGTAACATGTTCGGTTCGCGTCCAAGTGTATAATCCTATTACAAAACTCGTCGCCAAAAATATTTCGAGATTTCGTGAAAATGCACATGGAGCTGTTTTCCGAGCCGATGGAAAACTATTGTGCGCAGGTGGAGCCGAAGGAGTCGTCAAATTGTTCGACGTTTCTACCAAGAGTATGCTCAGGTATGAACCCGTAAAATATCTTTTATTACTTATTATTTTTTTTCTCATGTAAGTGAATATATTTTAGGTTATTTAAAGGTCATGAAAGTGCTGTTCATAGGGTACAATTCATATATGGAAAACCACAAATTACTACGTTTTCTGATGATAAATCTGTGAAGCTATGGGATATAGCAACAGAGAAAGATGTTTTGACATATAAGGAACATGAAGATTACGTGCGAGCTGGAGCTGTAAATGAAAATGTGCCAGACATTGTTTTATCTGGCGGTTATGACAATATTGTCAAGATGTACGATACAAGAACAGATAAAGCTGTATTGAGTGTAAATCATGGAAGCCCTGTAGAATCATTATTGTTTTTACCATCTGGTGGGATATTTTTATCTGCCGGAGGAACTGCTATAAAGGTGTGGGATGCCTTCACAGGAGGCAAATTACTAGGAACTATTTCTCAACACCATAAAACTGTAACATGCTTAAGATTAGCTTCAAATAATAGTAGATTATTATCAGGTAGTTTAGATCGCCATGTCAAAATTTATGACGTTAGCACTTTTAAAGTTGTACATACATTAGATTATCCAAATGGCATATTAAGCTTGGGTGTTTCGAAAAACGATGAAACTTTAGTTGCCGGCTTAGTAGATGGTTTAGTGTGTATAAATACAAGAAAAGAAGAAGTGCCAGAAGAAGACAAAACAGCAAAGAAATATAACAAACAAGAAGTAAATACTCAATATTCAAATGTTGATGTAATTGTACCCGATCAGCAATCAGAAAAATACAGCAAACATGATGTCTACCTTAGACGTTTTCAATATTCAAAAGCTTTAGAAAGCTCTCTAATATCCTATGTTGCTAATAAACACCCAGAAGTGACTGTGAGTGTTCTACAAGAATTAATAAGGAGGAAAGCGCTGGCCAGAGTGCTTGAATCAGCAGATATGAAGCTTGTAACGCAATTATTAAAATTTTTCACCAGATATATAACTGATTATAAATTTACAAGGGTCCTTATGTTTGTTGTAAATATATTCCTGGATGTGTTTGAAGAATCAATACATACAATGCCCTTTGAAGTGATAAAACTCTTCAACAATCTCATGCAAGTATTAAATGAAGAGTCATTGCTGGTTAATGAACTTGCCAATTTACAAGGATCTTTAAGCATGATTTTAGCAGCATCAGATGGAGTGGAAACAAATGTAGGAGAATTGAAAAATTTATCACCTAGTGTAGATGCTCAAAAGAATATAATATTTGATGTTTCCTGACACAAAATGTATGATTGATTTTGAAGAAATATTTTTTATATATTTATGTATTGATGTTTAATACTTGAAATAAAGAACAACAAAAAAGCATACTGATTAAAACTTTTATATAAAAGTGTGGTATTAGTAACAATAGTTTAGCATTTCGTAATTTCGAACTAAACAAATAAAATATTGCTATGAAAGATAAATAGACAAAAAGCAATTATTTAACTTTTTCTAATTTATAATACAGATAGGTATAATATGATAGTTCTATTGGTTTTGTTCAAATAAGAATTGGCAACTGGAAGCAGTCAGAAGCATGCAAACTTTAAAATTTTTGTCATATGCCTATGCGGCTAACCATTTCCAGCGATTTCAATTGTTTGAGCAGGTTTGAGTAAAGCAAAATAACTAAGTTCGCATACTTAACCCGTCAAAATAGTATTACATGTGTTATTTTTTTTATCAAATTCTCACCCTTTACCACGGAAAGACAAATAATTTTATCAAAACTTTGTCGCTGTTAACGGCTTAAAAAATAAATAATGTACGTTGATCGAGGAGAAGATCTCCAAGGTCACTGTCGTGACCTTTTTTCATGCATAAGATCTGAAATCCTGATTAGTATGCCGGTTCTGGACCACCAATTTGTGAACAACCATATTTAGCTTTATTTTCCTATTTTAGAGGTTAAAGCTAATTACAGATTAGCAATTTAACAGGCTATGAACGGTACAAAAATTTACCTTAAAAATCCTCAGCAATTCTCTTGAAAATGTATAAAAACTGATGTATTTTAGAGCATTTATACCAACCCTATTAGTAGCAAAATTTAAATCTCCCGCAATTATTTCTAGTATCTTCAACATTGAAACGCGAAATTGCCAATAATTTTGTATTAGATTAGTAGTTACTTTGATGTCTTTCTGTTGGTGTTACTAAGAATAATTGTGGGAAATTTAAATTTTGTTACTAGAGAAATTTTATCTATAAATTTATACTCACAATTTTGCTCGTTCACAAATTAAAATTACATAAAAAAACCGAATTTATATTTTTAATCGCCACCAAATTGCGAGCGAATATAAACACTAATATTTATTTATATTTTTTCTGTTAATTTAGCACAATGACCTTATAAAACATAAATAATTCTTATTAGCATATTTTAAAGTTTAAGATATACGTATTTAAAAGCAGCTTCTATTCGGCAAAAACAACAGAACTTATTTTGTCGAATATAGTTCTATCTTTTTCAAAGACCTTTTGCTATCAAAATTTATAAATTTTATTATATAAATAGAATAAAACGAAAACGGATTCTTTTTGTAAGGCTTACTCTAATAGCCAAATTTAAATTTCCCTCAATTATTCTTGATAACTTCAACGTTGAAACGTAAAATTACCCACCATTTTGTATTACATTAATAGTTATTTTAATGCCTTTACGTTGAATTCACTAGAAAATGTGGTGAGAAATTGAAATTTGGCTATTAGGGTATACTAATTAACTTTAAATCCGACATAGCAAATCAAAGTTTCTCCATAAATCTGACTTCGTGTCGACCATAAATTCAACAGTGAATTTAAATTCATCATTCAAAGAGCATAATTCCGCCAGTTTATTCTCTAGAAGTGATTTTTGCAAATAAACTATCAAAAAAATAATTAGAAGTAATAATATTGATTTATATACATGATTTCTTGGAAACTTAAAGGCAGTTCCGACGATATGAATTACCATAGTTCGTTGGAATTACCACACAAAAACGAAATCCTTTTACCAATTACTTCATAACAAAATTCGCTTAATAGTGCCATCACTAGCAATTTTTTAAATTCTAACAGGTTGGCCAACATGGGCAAATATGTAAATACAAAATTGACAGATTGAGAGAGGTTATGTATGTTTATGGGCTGTGTTATTGATATTTGGCTGCCTCCTTCTTTGGGTTTGTTGATATTAACACATGTCTAGTATGACTGACAATCACCAAAATGATAGTGAAAACAACACGGAATCATTAAATTCTGTCGCGGATACAAATGGAACAGCAAAAGAAGAGGACAAAGTTGATAAGGAGAAGAGTAAGTTCAATATTTAACATTGTGACTTAAAACTAATACCATAACATGGAATAGTTGATATATATTTAAAACCTACTGGTAACGCTCCAATCATGAAGCATAAAAGGTGGTCCGTAGAAGCGAATAAACCAGTTAGTTGGATAATTGATTTTATGAGGAAGTATTTGAAATTAGAACCACAGGAACGCCTGGTATGTTTTAATACCCCTAAAATAGATAGATTTTATTTGTGTGTATTGTAGTTCCTCTATATTAATCAGACGTTTGCTCCATCTCCAGACCAGACTGTTAGGAATTTATACGACTGTTATAATACTGAAGGCAAGCTTATTTTACATTATTGCAAAAGTCAAGCATGGGGATGAAGTTTTCTGAATATTTACTTGAGAATATACTTAATATTATATACAACAATAACGTATTAAAAAAAAACTGTAATGGAAATTCCATAATTCCTAATTTAAGTTTTCTAATAAATCTATATACCTAATAATATATTTATTTGTAAAACATTGTGATGTTAATTTAATACTTGTGTGATTTTTACTTTAATTTTAATATAAATTATTTTCTAAATCCGTTTACCTTTAATTTCAAATATTTCAAAATTTATGTGCTCACCAGTACTCGGTAGTTTTTTTACACAAAGACTTTTATTTTGCCTGATAGATAGTAAAGTTTCAGCACAACTACATGACGTACTTAATAAAACACATGTGTAAAAAAAAAAATAATTTATTATAATTGGAATAATTATAAAATAAATACGTAACTACTTTTTACAAAATTATAGACTATATTTTAGAATATGATATATTGTTCAATTACAATTTTGTGTGAGCAAACACTTCTTTGGTTAAAATGTATTCAATGGAATTAATCATAATTTTGCGTACGTCTAAACAACGAAAATAAAATCTCTAAAACCGCATCTAATTACCTTATTTCTATTTTTCGATGTAATTAATTAAACATATTTATTACAATGTTTGAAAGCACTAATATAAATCATACAATATAAATATATATAAAAAAAACATGCAAAATAATAATGTAGTTACAACCCTGTTTACTAAAATATACGTTATAATATATACCATGTTAGCAAGATTTTCTAATGGGTATTCAGAAAATTTAAAATTATTTCATAAAGTGTAGCTCTCGCATGTATCGAAGGAGTTTAATATATACTACATATGCCTAGGATTTAGCAACTCTGCATAAGGACTCCGTACAAATATAACCCTACCTTGATAGCTTTTGACATTGGAACTCTGTAAATCTCACTCGGATGCCATCGGAAACTGAACAGTCTAATTTAACATCAGAGCGATTCTTACAAAGCTATCGCTTTGGAAATATACAATTACTTATCCTTGTCTTATAATGCATTACTTCATTTTATTATAATTCATTTCAAAATATTTGTGAATACGTAAATATAAATAGTGGTAAACTTTTGATTATATTGTCCTAAAGGGTTAGACCATAACACGTATGTAATAGTTTAGAAAATATAAATATGGATGTAAATATTGTAAATTATCTCATTTGGGAGAGACATTTATTAAACTATTTAATACAAATTTCTTTTAGGAGGGCATTCAGGGATGAGGCTTAGTTAGCGATTTTCTTGAACACAGCAACAGTTGCTGACAAACAGCTGCTGAGTAAATCCCTTGGCTTAGAAGATGTAGGTTTTCTTTCACAGCTCTATTTAAAGTAATAGTGGGGGGCGCAATTTTAATGTTACTCTTCTATACTATAGTTGAGTATAACTATAACTGTTCCAAAATAATAATGATTCCTAGTAGGTTGCTGTTAAATATCAATTCATGCTTGTTTTAAATCAGTATACAATTAATATAACCGCAAACGCCAAATTAGATGGCGAGCAGTGGCGATGCGCCGTAGTCGTTTTTAAAAACGCGCACGCCCACTTACTGGTACACATCTATGATTTCTTGCAACTGGCTTCCCACTATTTCTAATGCTGCGCGGACTGACTCGCACCGCTCACCATGTTATTTGACGTTTACAGTATGTGTGTTTGAATTGTTGTCATTTTACGAATTAATAAAAAAGATACACTCTGATTGTTTTGGAATGCACAACTCATAAAATGCAAGTAATTGGATTATTCCGACACGGTAACGTTCTAATACTGATATGACAGAACCACATCACAGGGAATTTTAACTAAAGCGATAAGATATCTGCGTAAATATAAACTGTGTTTTTGTATCGAAAATAAAAATGTGAACACTTTAAATATTCAGACAGGAGAGATAAATATATATTCTTATAGATAGGTTTCTTTTATTGAGAGCCATGTATTTTACATGCAATGAATAATGTCTGCAGTGTTAGCATTTTATATAAAAATGTATACATGTATATAAATTATAAGAACTTTTCTTTTATTAGAGACTAATAATGATATTAAGTATTTCGTAATACTACATTTTATCAATTAATGTATTTAAAAATATTTTTGTCAATTATTCTTTTATGTTATTAACTGTATTCAATGAATAGTTGATAACTTACAGCTTGGGCGGTGGCAATAGAGACGCCCGATGTTATTTCCGTTTGCGGGTTTTTAAAATAAGATCATAGAAGAATGTAGAACGACTGTGCAAATATATATGAGCGGCAAGCAAAACTTAAAGATAGATTCACTACCACTTTCTTCAAGTGTTTGTAGATTATTAAATAATTGCAGCAATTTGAAACCGTCACATATAGAATGTTGCTTACATATTTACAACAAAAAAATGTAGCAAAACAAATACCTCACTGCCATTATCTGTTGGTAAAAACACAACTTCAAAAATCCTCATATGAAAAAACTCATAATTATGATTATGACAACTTAACACAAACTTTCCGAAGTAAAAGACAGTACAAAGTAAAATTATATTTTATTCTAATCCAAAAAATTAAAATTAAAAAATCAATTAGAGGGCAACAAGGATTGAAAACTTCATCTGAGCAAAATGCGATCTTATATACCCAACAATTATTTTTCTTTGTTAAAAAGCAAAAAATATTTATTTCACTATATTCCTTTGATGTAAAGTATTTGCATTCATTTAAAGAAACCTTCTGTCGGTATATGTCTGTATTTAATGTTTACCTCTGACGCCTGAATAGTGATAAGGTTTTCCCGGGTTTTTCATGCAGAAACTTTAAATATTGGTTTTGTGAATATTAGAACGTTACCATGCCGGAATAATTTTGCATTTTATGAGTTGTACATTTTAAAATAATCAGAAGGTAGATCATGGTATTCATTCTAGAAATCAAATTATTATGTTTACTACTTTCCACCATGGATGTCTACTTCCATATTTTGCACCATAGATGTCTATTTCCTTGCTTTACACCATGGATGTCTACTTCCATGCTTTGCACCGTGGATGTAGTACATCCATGTGGCACACAACATTTAGGGCGCGTACCGTAAATATAAAATTGTAACCAAATGGTTAGTTGCGATTTATTTGCGGTTATTAGTGATTGCCGATTATTTCAGAAAATTTACGGGACGCTTTGGTTGATGTCAAGTATGTTAAGTTTTTTTTTTGTTTTGTACCACTTTTAAAGATAACCACCATCGTCCATGTGGTTTTAGTGGATGCAACGCGCTTTGATCGACCACGTTTTATGCATAAATAAAGTAGGTTGGTTTATGCACAGTATATGTTTCCGCAGTGGAGGGGATAGAAAAAATCAGGAAATCGTAAAATGAGCGAGGTTGTTTTGGTGACAACTAAAATAACCAAACTTCAGCAACCGCGTTCCGTAAATATCATAATTTTCAGGAATCTGCTATTTTCGGGACACAAAACCGAGAATTTGGTTGCTATTTGTGAATTACGGTACGCGCCCTTACTTTTGTATTTACGGTACGTTTCAAACGTCAAAGACAGATGGTGCTAAAGTGAAAACAGCGGTTCATTGGTTTGCACTCTACTGATATCCAGCGTATTGCAACTTATTTCAGCCGCTGATCATCCCCGAGTGTACCCATAAGTCATACTGGCATAAAAAATATCCTTTATTAATAAGGCACTTAAAACAACAAGTAGAAATACAGTAGATTTTGATCAAATTTAAGAAATAATTACATATCAATCTCATGTAATGCGATCGAGTATATTTAATAGTAGAATAATTGGAAAAACAAAATCCTAGTAATTTGTAAATACCCTGACTATTTAATTAGTTTTTTATCTATTTTATTATCAGTTTATCCTTTATTCATAGAATCTTAAACTTTGTACGTCTACACCATAAGATTGCATACCTTTGCACCTAACTTTTGTATTGAAAATAAAAGTTGATATTTTTCGATGATGACCGATCTTTACGGGGGTTAATATCAATTTCGTTACAAAATAGCAAATAAGGTGTCGCTGTGATGTGCTCTTGCTTTAACAATATTTAGTTACAGGGTCATTACAGAGTTTCCATATCGCACGCTTTTGTATTTATGTAAAGCGGTACAAGACTTTGGTTTGCCAACAGGGGATATATCGTAAAATAATAAATAGTCTTTTAATTATATTTCCTAATTCTTTGTATTTATATACTACAATAGTTACTACTGGTTTCAGTTATATTTTAGCCTTCTTCAGGTAATTCAAAACTTTTGTAGTAGTCGATAAAAAACGAAAATGGAAATTCACCAATTCATTTTTTTTGTCTAAATACCTTGTGATAGCCAAATTCCCTATGGAGTTCTGACTATTACTAGAGATTGCAAGTTCAACCCTCGTTCTTATTAATCGTGGTGACCGAATTAATTTTTCTTCATACTCAGAATAATTAGAAGCGGGACTTGACAGCCGAGATGCTTTATAAGCATACTAATTTTGTTTTGGCTTTATCTACCTCATTAAAACGCGTAAATAAAAAAAAATAAAAGCAGATCATATCTAGTTTAGAATTGCGGTGCATATTATAAATTTGTCAGTATTATGAATATATGAATACTTCTAAGTTATCAGTCGCAATGTTTCTTTTAAAGTGTCATTGTTACGTATTTGAACAAAGAGAAAAGCAAGTGTGAAAAAGAAGTCTTATTTCATTTTGTATCTTGTTCTCAAGCGCGGGTTACCTATCACGCTTGAATTAAGACTAAGGTTTTCTTTTTTATTTAGAATTACAATTCTATATAAATGTAACGTAGGTATCATATAATTATGTCGACAGTAATACCGTTACTTAAGTTAAATTAGATCTACTTTATATAAAGTTTTATCTGTATTTGTCATTTTGGTGGCAGTCAGCAATAGTTTGAGCCAAATGTTGGTGTTGCCCGCATACGAAATTAATTGTGCTTTTATAAAGACCACTCGCATAAATAATAAACAGTTGAGGGCCCAGAATAAAACCTTGCGGACGCCAACCGAAACGTCACCGGTATTTGAGAAGACATTGTCTGAAAGAGCAACGCGCTGAAATCGATTTTCTAGACAAAATGAAAACCAACTGTATCTGTCGAAAGAATTATTCCAAAGGTATCTATGATTTATAGAATCGAAGGTGTTGTTCAAATTGATATGACAAGAACTCTCTATTCAATCGCATCAAGAAATTTATTTAGGAAGGAAAACAATAAACAAACAATGGTAAATAACAGCGCAGCATATCATTATTTGACCAGATTATCAACAATATATTATAAGAAATATTTGTGGCTAATTATACCGTACAGAAAAACAATAGGTAAGAGTTTTCTAATGAGTACGAAGAATTTGTATTAAAAAACAATAACTGAAAAAAATGCCTTTACAGAGGATCACAGTCTATTAATGAGATTGCCATACTATGTAGAAGCAATAAAATGATAAATATTTTGTTTGTGTTAAAATATGATATTCTATTAATTGATGTGATTGCCTATAAAAGTCACTTGCTTATTCACAATTTTAACAGAAAATCTTAGAATTTTAAAAACGTTGTTTGTCTATTATTAATTTACTTTTTCTATTTCACAAATCCATGACATAAAGTGAATTATTTTATTTTTTGATATGTTATAAATAACAATATTTATTTGCTACAAATATATTTAATATAATATATATTTCTGTAAAGGAACTAAATAACATGATATAAATTGATTATTAATACGAATGCGTTAGATTTTTAAACTTGAATTACATCTGGCATAGCCAGGGCTGGGCAAAATACATTCCACCTGTGTTTCAAATATAAAATACAAAATATTATCTTTTTTAAGGTAAGTTTTCAAAACAGTGGACAGCGGACTTTTTTTTTAGCAGATTTCACATGATTGGTTAAAAAATATTCAAAATGTCAATGGCGCGAAATATTTGCGGATAGTTTAACATTTTGCAGTGCCACAGTTTATGTTGAATACTTCTTAAGTTTGTAGCGGATTTTAGCTTCCATCTTTGTTTATACTAGTCCTAGTCGACGTCGATCAGATGTTAGCACTTAGGTCGTGACGATGGCCGTAGAAGAGGTAATTTATACGTGTTTTATTGTAATTGTATTTTTTTTTTTTGTTATACATCATTTGCGAAATGGCAAATTCCAGATTGGATAACTTTGTAAAGTGAAATGTTGCTAGAATTCACCAGAAACGCTCAGCGTATCTGAAAACTATAAGCGTTTTTTCGCGACTTTTAAAACATGTTTTGAAGCGGTTTCGTGTTATACGTCATTAATTTTATGTTCGCTAAAATGTATACTTTTTAAATATTTTTTTGAAGTGTTAATTTACCTGTAAAGAAAAGGGGTACCCGCAACAGGATAACCTTACCAAAACAATTTGAAGGGGTAAAAAGCAAAAAAGAGACAAGCGTATTTTTACATGTAAATTAGTTACCTGCAGACTTGAAGCAGTCTTGAGTTCAGATTGTTTAGAGGCATAAACTTCTCCACCTTTTGCTTTCTTTGCAATTGTACCTTTTTGGTTCTTATCCTGTCATTTCAAACTTATCGTCACACAAAAAACCGCCTCCCTCGCTTCGAAACATATTTTGAAGCGGTCTTGTACACTTGTTCAAAAACGCTTGAACCAGTTTCAATATTGATGTCACTACTTGAATGCATTTGTCACGAAAATGACATGTTTTGAAATATTACACAGCGCTTTCGAATCGCTGCAACGCGAAAAAACGCCTTATATTATCTTTTTTTATGTAATTTTCTGTGCGGAATTTAAATTCGCCGTCAGCATTCCGCCATTGTGAAAACTCATCTTTAGTATTTGAAATACCAAATATAAAATACATTCATTTCAAGTATTTAAAATACAGTACTATAAACAAAGTATTTAAAGAAAATACAAGTAGTATTTTGTATTTCAAATATTTGTATTTTACATACGCCCAGCCCTAGGCATAACTAACATTTGCTATTTATATATCACTACATAGGCCCAATAGTAACGACAGAACTTTGCAAAATTGTAGAAAGAGTAGGGAACATAAATTAATTTACTATATGAACTTAAATATATCAATATCGTTCAATATATTACAATAATATATTGTTACCAAAAATATAATTTATCAACAATCCAACAAAAAACAAAGGAAAATGAAACTTAACTAAAACTAAGTAAAAGCAGAGTATATTCATGGGTACTTTTTTTTTTCCTAAAAAACAAATCAGACTTTTCGGTTAATAATTTATAATCATATTTACACAAGCCTTTTCACTATAAAAAATGTATAGTACAATAAATATAGAATATCCGTCCATAAATTCTGAATGATATCATAAAAAAATTGTTGCATAGCAGTTCCTCAATGAAAGTGAAATATCTCAATACTGAAGGAAGTAAGAAATTATTTTAGAATTCTTTTTCTTATAACATCATTTGCAGAATAAAATGACCGATTGCTAATATAAAACTAA
Organism: Protaetia brevitarsis; assembly: GCA_004143645.1. Taxonomy (NCBI): domain Eukaryota; kingdom Metazoa; phylum Arthropoda; class Insecta; order Coleoptera; family Scarabaeidae; genus Protaetia; species Protaetia brevitarsis. Next base: position 22,874 of record RXPK01002708.1, on the reverse strand, counting down.
AATAGTATTCAAGTTATGTACATAAATATCGCAAATGGTTAAGTAAATTACCTTCTGAATTTATACATGTTAAACTTCCAAACCAGGAATAAAACCTTTTACAGCTGGTGTTTCAGTTCTTGTATGCCAAACATATACCTTAGTGCAGTTATCCGCCAATGGTTCTAATTCATCCTTTGTAACAAAATAACTTAGAAATTCGCTTTCCTGGTAACCTTTAGCCATTTTATACGAAAATTGGGCATCTTGTTTTGACAGGATTAAATCTAAGTTTATAGCAAATCCAGCCATATCTATTGCAAATGGTCTGTCAGGTTTCCATCCACTTCTGTAGCCAGACACTTTACCTATGTTTATACAAAGTTTTACACAAACAATATATTGCCTCATGTCAAAGAAAAAATAGACAAAGAATTTATTTGAATAAAATCACAAATGAAGATATTTGCTATCACACACTATAATTTTATATGTAAACATGAATAGTAAATTACCAACAAATATTTTTTCTACAAATGAATGTTATAAATAATTTCCTCAAGAAATAATCATTTAAATGATTTTTTTATTAAAATGTTACACATTTATACTAAATACCTGTTTTACTATCCACTTCTGGTGCTTCAGCGTTGAATCCACCCACAAGACCAACCGGCCAAACACCAACTTTTTTAACCTTCCTCATCTAAAATTACAAACAACTATTATTACATCACTTACAATATTTGAAGATATACACCTCTGCAAAAAGTTTTACACTGTAAGTATTGTCGTCATCGAGAAAATAAACCACTCCTCTATCTTTGTTCAAAACTAAATTTTCCCTTAGCCATTTTAAACCGGCATTCCGCTGTTCGACCCCTCTATGTTTTTTCCACCTAGGATCCTACAAGCATTCAAAGATATTGCTGTTAACATTAATAAATTGATTTACCTTATCTTTTAGTTTTTCAAATGGAGGTGTTTTTGCTGCTAGATGAGTATATATAAGGTGTGACTCATTTAGTAAATTTGAGACTAGGTCTGTCTTACTGTCCGAATCTTCAACAATAATCCAACGAAAATTTTCAACTAACCTAAGTGTTTGTGAAAGGCGTGTTAATTCTGCTTTTTGTACATATCTGTAGTAGGTAGGTGTAATTGCATATATTATCGGAAGACTTTGATTAATAGTTTCTTTATACAAATGTTCCAGTAACGTAAGTTGATTATGTGACAAATATAACAACTCTTGATTTTGAGACAACAATTTATGGTAGTATGATTCCCTTAGTTCTGTACCTAATATTAGGAAAAATACATTTACATATGTAATGACCTTATATATAATAATAAAAGATGCATATAATCTTAACTTACCAAATTGGATTTGATACAATTTTTGTATAATAAATAAGGCAAAAATGCTACAACACACAATCAGTATTATGTATTTGCGGCGGACTCTCATATCAAAATTGTTTATTTTCTCCATTAATTAACGAAATAATTAACGGCTTATTTTTATAAATTTAGTCGTTTAAAAGTTTATATCCATCTCCTTAACCTCAAACCAAAAACTGTCACTATCAAACTATCAACATTTATTTACATGTTTTATTGATTTAACAATTAGTGTATACAAACTGTCCTTGTATTTCAACTTCTATTATCTTTGTCAAAAGACAAGGTTTAGATGATACAACAAGGAAATTTATTTAAAACTATTACGTATTAACATTTGTTCAAATATTACCTTACCACCACTACATTACTAATCGTGCAGCATGTTGTGGTAATCCTGCAAGGATAAATTGCGGCAAATAAACAATTTTAAATCAAACAATTTATTCAAATATTTGTAAGTTTCTAAATAGGGAATTGTTTTATACTCAAAAATTCCAAGTTTAAATTAATATTGTAAAAATAGCGGAGTGAATAAACAGAGTTCATAAAATTATTTCAGCTTAAGGCTGGGATATCATACAAAAAATCTCGTAACAAGCTATTTTCGCACAAATTAAAATCTCTCGGATAATAGATGGCCCCCTATGTACGATTTCATAGTAAAATTAATCATTTTACAATTTGTGCAGCATTGAACTTTGAATTGCCTAACTATAAGTTCACGATAGTCGATACAATTTTACATTTCCATTAACTTGCCACATGTAGTGCTGTTTGCCTACACTGAGGTATCTAAACAAGAAGTGCGTATCTTAGCAACATAAAACACGCTCCTCTCCTAATATAAATCCGAATACCTCTTATGAAGATACGAGTTTTTCTTTTCCAACGACTATAGGTGGAATATACAGTGTGTAACAAAATCAGATTTTTTTATCAATTTATCAAAAACCGTTAATAAATAAATAAATAAAAAACAATTATGCAAGGTTGTTTTATATTATTACTCGTATAACCATGTTGTGAATTTTTTCGTAACTTCTTTGTTGAGTTTTTATAGAAACAATTTATTTTTTGAATGGGACGTGGGGCCTTATTCTCGAATCTGAGAGAGTGGAAATTCCGAGAGAATTGTCAAAAAATTCCTACGATTGCGATAGTTGGTGTTCTCGAATTCAATTTCTTACGTCTTCGTACGAAAGCACTGCCGGTAGGGATGGCTGCTCCGGATCGGACCTGTTTTTTCGGAGCTGGTTCGCTGATCGGAGTTGGTGCACCAAGTTCGCTTTTCGGCCGGGTGCGAGTGCGATGGAGCCGGAGCATTGATTATATATAATATAGATAAACCACGTCCATAAGAGGCAATGGCAACGCTTAAATTTGAGCTTTTGGACCACGCCGCTATAGTGCCGCCACCGTTTCCTGGTCCAAAATATAAGTGGGATATCTAAGATCTCAACCTATGTTAACTCATTAGCTTGAACAGTGTTACGCTTCTGAATAACAGATGGTGCTGTTTAGCACGCATATACATTGTGCTCGCCTTATATGAAATATTCAAATTGTAAAACTTGATAATTGTAAGAAAATGCAGACAAACTATCGATACATTCATACCTTAATTGTTATTCTAGTATATTGTTATCATGCTACAGCAATCTACAATATAAAATAAATCGTACAGGACATATAAGCGTAAGGTGAAAATCAGTATTATATTAATAAGTCTATGTTTACGTTCGATTTTCGACCAATATAGGAATACTTTAATTTTTATTTTTTTATTGTAAGTTTGAATAAATAGTATTAGTAAACGTTTATTTATATAACATTCAGTTCTCACTCCCGTTTTTCCTCCTAAAAATGATTGTGTAGATTTTAAGACATAATAACTTATTGAACCAAGAACATCTGTTTTCATAACTTCCATTTTTTCCTAGGTGACGATATTCCGCATGTTGTGATAACGTAGGTATTTGTAAAAAAATATTTTTTTCTATTTGTTCAAAGTAAGCAGAGGGGTGAATGTCTTTTCTCCTCTCTCGATCTAAGATCTTTGTAATTTTAATTAGATATTATTATTTTGTTTTATTTGAAAGCAAACATATTATTTGGAAGTTTTACTTTTCAAAGCTATAACATTTTTGAAACTAACTAATTATGGTATTGTACGCATTTCCTCTCAGGATAGGATATGACAGCTGTATGATCAGGATCAATTTTGTATACAGGAATTCCGAAAAAAAGCGATTAATTTTTTTTTTGCTCAAATTTAACGAATCTGCATAATTGGACATAGCGTTAAATTTGAAACAACATTTTCTCATATAAGAATCTTCTAAACCCAAAAAATGAGATACTTTACTCTTAGCGTAGTTCCATATTTTTGACCTTCCCTGGTATACAATTAAATTTTACACAGATTTGATGAGGGTTATTTTAGTTTCTAGACATGTAGATGCAATTTGTAAGAAGAAAGATTTACTAAATTCAAAGACAAACAAATTTCACATATGATGCGCATGTTCTACCGATCACTGTATGTTATATATTCCTTTCTTTTTTTTTGTATTATTATGTTATATATTTATTATATTATATTTATTTATAAAAGTATATACTATAAAGTATTAGTAAGCCATTAGGTTGGTTTTACTTTAATTTATGTAAAGAAAATAAGGTTAAGGTATAGAAATTTTTATTTAAAATTATTAGTTGAAACACAATTTATACTCCATATATTTACCGGCATATATCACATTTTTAACATCTGTTTATTACTTTTTACGTATCCAGATTTAGACACTCAAAAAAAGACCTTTGTTTTTTGTTCCGTAGATATACAAGTTGTAAATTCAATGAATGTGCCACTCTCCACTAGAGTACGCCTACGTAGTTAGGTTTTCATAAATGCTAAAATATATCTGACGAAAAATTTAATTTGAATATGTAGATATAAGCGACATCTAGTGACACTTGAATTGACTATTTTGATAAAGTGGCTGTTGGTATATCTATATTATATATAATCAATGAGCCGGAGCTATTGCACCAGTGCACTCGCTCAGCACCCGCACTCGTTCTAAAAACTTTTCGTGGCTAGGTGCATTTTGCTGGATTTATATGTTTACTATACGGCGGCGAATTGCTACCCCGAATTTCAGACTTATTTAGAAATTTTATTTTAGTAGTTGTATTCTTTTTGTGAAGAACGTTGTTTTAATTCATTCCGCCCGCTTGAAATAACAAAGTTAATTGGCTTGTCAACAACAAATTTATAGTTTTTGATATTTATTATTATTTGTAAAAGAATCGTACAATTAATTACCAAATATACATTTCAGAAACGAAATATATATATACGGATAGAAGTATCATTAAAATCTGATAGGATAAATGTTAGTTAAATTAAAGTTTGTTGTATATCGTATATCGAATCAAATTATGTAATTGTGAGAAAATACGTTTATTTTCACAGATTACTTATTGGAATAAAATGTAAAGAAACTTCTGGCATGTTTTTTTTGCATAATTTGTTCAAAAAATATTGTACAAACCGCAAATAACTACTAAATTGGTATAAATTACAAATATTCAAATATATCAGTTTTCCCACTTCGATACATTTGCTTTTGCATTTTATGGTACATACCAGTCAGATTGTACCCCACAACAAATCGTGACGTCACGCTGATATAAACAAATCGTATTTAGTGCGCCCCCTCTGTGTAGATCTGTGAACCTGATTTCTTGCAGTTCAGAGCCGGAGTCGGAGCTGCTGCACCCGCTCCGCATAAGGAGCAGGTCGTACCATCCCTACTACCAACCATTACATGTGAATATCACTTACACAACAGTTATTGTTTAGCCAGGGGTGCTATTCTGAACTTCGTTCGCGTCCAGACGTATACTTGCGGTTGCGAAGGGTTCGCATGCGAAGACCTATTCTGAACGGCAGTCGCACACGTATTCGTAGCTTCGCGAGCAGTATATTTGACAACGTCGATAATTGAAGACTTTAACTATGTTTCCAAAGCCTACCAAGGTATGGCGCACAGATCTGCTCACAAATTTTACAATTTTTCTGGCGGTAAATAGAAACGCTTTATGTAATTTTTGCAAATTATTGGCAACGATAAAAGTGTTTATTATTTTTCGCTTGTAATTGGTCTCAGATGATTCTCAAACGTTGTACAGTGCATATTATACTTGAAAGAAGCAATTGTTTAAGAACCAAAACAAAAATTACAGAAACCCAGTGATTGAATATAAAAAAATAAATCATAATTTAATATTGGGCAAATTTTACAATACTCTTACACAAAAGGATGCGGAAGAAAGATGGAAACATTTGGGTGATTTATTAAATAATACGCCAGGAATTGTGAATGAATTGGAAAATTGGCGCAAGGTAAAGTGAAAATATATGTAATTTTGTTTGAAATAAAAAATATAATATATTAAGTATTTGTTTGATGAAAAATTTTGTTTTTAGCCGATATTTAGTGTATTTTTTTCTTTTTCTTTCTCGGAATATGTTTAAAAAATTGTTAAATTTACATGTATAAAGAAAAGCCGCTATATCAAGAAAGAAAAAGAAAAAATATTAAGTATTTGTATAATATCTATTATTGGAAATATAATTTACTTATAGTACTATTTTTTTTTTTTGGCATGATATGCAGTCACCAACAACGCTGAAGTACAGTTAAAATCGGTAGCAAAGAAATCAGACTGGGGTGGTTTACCAAAGGAAGAAAGTTTCACAAAAATTGTAAAAGATATCAGAAATATATAATATAAATATTAGAGAGTCTATAGTCCATTTTAATCTACCAAACACGTAGATATGGCATTGATCATTTTTCATAGTATTTATGGGGTCCACAGCATTCATGCCTCTCTACAACATTGTTCTCTGCATTTCCCAAATCTCGTAGTGCAGAAAGCATAAAGTTTTCGATTATTCTCTGTTATTTCAATATTTAAAGCAGTAACGATATAAACCTAACCGTTCTATCAACGCGAAGATTAATAGTTTGACAAATTTACTACCGTACCGTTTACCCTTACGCCCTTTCTAGTGGTTTCTACGCAGGCGTCACGTTCGTCACGATCTTGAAGTCAACTTTTACCCGCTCGTTGCGAGGCGAAGGATACTTTGCGAACTTCGAGTCGAAGCGAAGACATCAGAATACGGCTTCAGCAACGCGAAGGCTGTTTGCGAGCGATCGAGAGAGATTTCATACTTTGCGAAGGGTGTAGAATAGCACCCCAGTTCTTATTTTTTCTTTATAATTTCATAAGAATATTGTTTTGGCCTGTGGTTTTGGCAATGTGGAGTGAAACAACTGAGTGAAACACATGTACACCAAAATCTTGTAAAACAAAAAACCGTACATCAAAAAAAAAAATTAGGGTTGAAGTAACTCATAAAGAAATCTATACAGCAAACGATAATCATTTCTTCAATTAAATAGCATGTGTTCAATCGAAATTTGTTACTGTAACTTTACTTTTATAACAATGTAGGTGTAAGTAACGTAATTTAAAACATGTAGCATCATATTATATAAGAATATAAATAAATAAAACGCAAGTGAGTTTGTTTTGATCGCGGGAATATTCGAATTCTGACCAATATTTACAGAGGGAGCCACGCGGAAGAAGCGTAGATTCCTTCACTTACCAAATTATAGGGCGCTGTAGTTGAAATACAAAGTTTATGAGATCCGACATGTAGATCGCTCGTCATGCTGATGGGAGTGAAATTGAAAAGTTCAATCACAGGTTCAATGGTTGAAACAGAGTGTTCAAATTAGACAGATAATTGGATCTTGGATCATAGATTATATAATTAGATCTGATTGGAGTGCTGTTGGTATAAATATATTTAGCCTAGCGTTGAATTCATTTAAAATTGAGATATTTCTTGTCGAATCAATTATTGGTATTTTAATTTGCCCATGTTTTAAAGTATAAAAGCCTCGTTCATATAACCAAACTGTGTTTGTGATACTAAACTCAGCAGTTTTTGAAGTCGATGTACTTCTTACATAAAAATGTAGTTGGTTAGGCATAAAAAAATTGCAACATAAAATTCAAAAACCCTACATGTTATAGCTACTTTTTTTCAAGTATTTTATTCAAGTATGATGGACACAATCACTATTTGCAGTTGTATAATTTTGTTTACACATTTCTTAATATTTTTGATTAAACTGTTTAGAAGTTAGAAGTACTGTCGGGTGTGTTTTAGATAGTGCAAGGTGCTAATATGAAATCACATTTAGTTCGTACGTCATCTAAAGACACTCATAGGGTCAAAGATACTTCCAAGCAGTTGAATAACTAACATTAATATAAATATGCCACCATTTCAAATACTCTCGAACCAAAAACCTTCCTTTTTTTTTTGTTTTTTACAACGATTGATGCCTCTACACCGATGTTAGAAGAGGTTGCGGATAAGTGAGTAAGTAACTATTGATAATTATTTCAATTATCAAAGGCAAAAAATACTGATACTATCCAACAGTACATAGGAATACTTAAAATCTAAAATTAATCCATTTAACACTGCAATTTATTCATTTATAAAATCACAGAATATCACTGTTAATACTCAAATTACACAATTAATTATAATGTCTCCTAAAATGTTGTTTATTATTACCCTGTTTTCTTCGACCTCCATTATTATAATTACCTCTTTTGTTATTCCTTCTTCTGTACAGTTCATTAGGATAAGTGCAACAATATGTAATTTTATAAGCCGGATAAAATTCATTATCTTCGTATTTTACAATAACATTCCTATCAGGTTTGATTGTCGTATCAAACCCATATGGAGGGACCACCATTTCATCACTGCCGTCACATTCCTCCCCAATTAAAACATGCGCCAGAAGCATGATTCTATTGTTCATCCTATCGTCACCATAATGGGTAGCATAGTTCGAAATGGGAGTAAAGGATATGCCCTGTCCAAACTTATTACCGATGTTGTCTCCATGGAGGCGCCAATCGAGATTATCAGTGCATATACTCATTACGTTTTTGCTGTGCGTGCCGTGGAATAACTCTTCAATACTTTGATGTCCAATCCGTTTTTCCATTTCTCCTTTTCAATAAGAATGCCGCTAGCAAATATGGATTTTGGATACGTTGGATTTGTGTCACTTTAAAAACACCATTTATTGGTTTCACTGAATAGTTGTTCGATACGTTCATACTCATCATCCCAATATTGTTCTAGTGTGAAGAACTTGACTGACGATTGTGAAGACCAGTTGCCTTGCCAGTTTAAGGAACGGGCATATTTTACAATATAATCTGTTAAAAATGTGATATTTGATGATGGCTGTATTAATTTTGCTTCACATAGTACATCTTCCTGAATATCTATTTCCCTACTAATTTGTTGGTCCGTGTCACCTGAAAGATTATTAATGCTTTCAACAGTTGGAACAGTTTGATTATCTACATCTGCACGGCTGGCAATTGAAGCTTCAGGCTTGTTTATTTTAGGGACTATCAATGGTGCTGTTAATTCTGGCAAATCGGCTCCAATGCATTGTTTTGCCACATCTAAACATTTTACTTTTGATGAAGTATCATCCCATGCAACGTCTTTAATGGCTGATTCCAAAGATTCATTATTTCCAGTATAATTATTCAAGTTACATCAGTAGCCTCTTTGTCGTTTTCTGTATTAGGCGTATTGATTTCATCAGGTGCCTCACAACAGCATCCACATAAATTTCCCATCTTTGTTATTAATACTTAAATAACAAACATAAGCTAAGAAAACATATACATTTCATATAGCTATTTTTTTAATGAACTTTTCACCATACCTATCTATGAATGTACTATGCAATAAATACCACCATATATATAAGTTTATACTGTGGCAATAGTAATAAAATAAGCAGCGTTAAAATCGGGATAAATTAAAGCAGCGGCTATAAAGCACCTTTAAAGAATATGCTGATATATATAGTTGTAATTTCAACGTTATCAATCACAATAAAATGTTTATTAATTAATATTTATTAATTATTTATCTTTAATTATTTATCTTTGTAAAACGTCTTTATCGTCGGTGTTATCACTTATCACATTACATTACAACATAACATTCTTTATATCAGGTTTTAATAATTCTTATTAGATTGATTTAGACGTTGTTTTTATTATTAAAATTAATTTAGCCCCTAATTATTTAGCCAGGAGTTGAACCATTAGAATTTTGATTTTAATCATCTTGGTTTATATCTAGATAAGGGACTTTTTTCTACATTTGGATGTTGAATATCATTTAAAATTAGATCAATTCAATAAAATTGAATGCGTAATTCATAAGACTTGAATATTGGAAAGAATTATGTTTTTATTTTTAAGATGTTAATATAAATGAATAATATTGAGAGACATCTAATTTTCTTTTATTACAATAAAATACTGCAACTTAATTCGTCAATTTTCAACATTTTATTAGATCTTCTGAAAATATTTATAGAGTATTAGTATTAGAAAACTCTATCAATGAGATGAAAATGTTGTTTCCCATTCCCTGACATGCAATTTACACAAATACTTAAAATCGAACAGTATATAGTATTAGAACCCATTTGTTAATTTATTAGAACACAGTAAGTGTTAATACTTATCAATTTACTAATTAATTATAATTTTTCCTCGTAAACTGCCTAGTATTGTTAGCTGGTCTTCCTCTCCGCCCGCTGTTATACCGTCTTTTCTCTAGTTCATAAACGTTTGTACATTGATATGTGATTTTATAAGCTGGGTAAAATTCATTGTCTTCATATTTTACAATAACGTGCCCATCAGGTTTGATCGTCGTGTCGAAACCATCTGGTGGTAACACCATATCTTTGCTACCCACACAGTCGTTACCAACCAACACATGCACCACCAACATGACTCTATTACTTTGTGTATCATCACTGTAATGAGTGGCATAGTTGGAAATTGGCGTGAAAGAGATTCCCCGTCCGAACTTATTACCAACATTCTGTCCATATAAGCGCCAATCAAAATTATTACTACAGATACTCATTACGTGCTCATTTCTCGTACCATGGAAGAGCACATCAATGTCCTGGTAACCGATGCGCTTCACCATTTCCTCTTGTTTTAATAAGAATGATGCTAACAAATATGGATTTTGGATACGATCGATTTGTGTCACTTGGAAACATCTTTTATTGGTCTCATTGAATTGTTGTTTGATATCTTCATACTCATAGGAATTGTGATCTAATCTAAAGAACTTAAGTGATGGCTGCGAAGCCCAGTCGCCTTCCCAATTTAAACAATTGGCATATTCTCGAATGTAATCGTTTAAAAATAAGGTATTTGAAGATGGTTGTACTAATTTTACCTCACGTAATGGGTTCTTCTTCTCATCTGGACTTTTAGTTTGTATTTTCAAAGTTTTATTTGTCTTGTTAAAACTGGCTTTTCTTTCAGTAGTTGGGTTTGATTGATCTTTATTCAAAACCTCCCGTAATGCATTCTCCTGTCCAGCTTTCACATTACTTCTCTGCACTATATTTACCTTGCTACAACTTGCTTGTGCCTGACCTTCATGAACAATCCAGGACGATAGAAAAGTTACTTTAGTTCGATTATTTGAATGATCTGTATTAACTTCATCTAATTGGTCCTTCTGCTTTTGTGGAACTGTAGCATGAATTTTGTCCTCTTTATTTATCTTTGCACATGGCCCACTTTCACTAACAATGCAGTCGGGAAGATTACAAGCACTTTTAACTAGTGTGGCAATTCGGTTATCTTCATAATTCGTATTTGAAACTTCTACTTTATCTTCTTCATTTACTTCAGGTACTATCAACTGCTCTGATTGTTGGAGTAGATTAACTTTATGGGCCTCTGACAAAGTATCATGAATGCTGGCTGTGTTAGAATTGGCTGGTTTTTGGGAGTAATTGTTTGTGGTGTAGTTACTTTGGATTACCTCGGTGGTCTTTTCGGCTTCTGTTTCATTCTTTGGCAGCTGTTTGCCAAATGTGTCAGCAGAAGCACGTGAGCCTTTTACCTTCTCCTTTTTGTTACTTTCAACATTAGTTGGATAAAGTGTTTCAGGTGTTTTACAACATCCACATAGATTTCCCATGCTGACCGTATGACCTTACTTTCCCTTTCTTTGTACATGACCGTCTATAAAGTGAGTCTCTAAAAACATTAATTAAACCTTATTTTAAATAACAAACACGAACGTACGATAGCGTACCTATACTATATATGGCTATATTGTTCTTTTCATATCTTCATAGAAGTTTTTACCAGGCGGTCTGGCCCGTCTGGCCCCCCATGTCTTGCTTGGTTTTGTCGCGCTTATAAGGGAATCCCCTCCACAGATAACTAACATAAGCTTTGTTTGTTTGTATCCTTGGAGCAGTATCTACTGACGTCATCAGAGTAACTTGAGAGCGTCTCAGAGGTGGATTTAAGGATGGTACAAACAAACGCGCTCGATTGCAATATAACCTTAATGTTATTATTTACTATTGTCAGATTGTCTCAATATTATGAAACAGAAAAAGTAAAATAATTTTTCAAATTAATGAATCTAGACTACAATAACGCGTCGGCCGCGCAGCAGGAAGAGCAACCCTTATGTGATCAGATTGTTGCTCTAAAACAACAAAACACGCACAATTCATTGCTCTAAAGTACAAAACAACGCGTAAAATTCTCGATCTGCTCTAGATCAGACAAAAACAAACAACCTATAGATATAGATGCTGCTCCGATCGGAGAGCGTCGCGTCGAAGTTGGTGCACCAAATCCGCTTTTCGAAAGAGCGGTTTGCTAATCCGCCGTGCAGTGGCAGGTGCGAGTGCAGGAATGAATGCAACCCAGTGTTCGTAATACCTAATCGGCAATTCACGCGCCGACACGAAAAATTCCGTTTTGACACTGCAATTCCCTTTTTTTCGCCAAATCAACTTATTAACTTTTAAAAATTACTTACTAATTAAAATAAATTTACCGATATAATAACAATCAGATTAACGTAAAGCAAGAAAAACAAAAACAAAATAATAAAAATTAATTTATTTTATTGATGCAATATTAATATTTACCAATAATTCCTCCAAAACAAAACTTTTCCCTCTAACGTCAAAATTCCCGCCAAAAAGAATTTCCCCTCATATACGAACACTGATGAACCTCGGATCGATTGAACATTATACAACAAGAAAAACCAAGTCCATATAAAGCAAATAATTTAAAAGTATCGATAGATGTGCTGGATGGCCAAAGTAAAATAAGATGAGCCAAAAACCCAGAAAGTATTGAGATCACAGGATAATTGTGGAAATTAAATTTGGTTGCATGGAATGGCAATTAGAACGGAAGAAGAATGATATAACAGATAACAGTATATATTAAATGTGTACCTGTTCATATTCATATCTGTTACCAAATAACTGTTACAAGTATTTGTACTATCACTATTTGGTTGTGAGCATGTTGTCAGTTAATATTCATATCACTTATGTAAATTCTTGTCATTCTTGTATATTTGTTACTAAAATTAAAATGATGTTTGGTCGTATGTGTTTCTTCTGGTTATTTGGATATATTAAAACCAAACCTGTCTTTACTACCTGCATTTTAATTCAATAAGTAAGACTATAATGCTTATGTATCAATACTATCCTGCATTTACTTTTCAGTTTTAGTTAAAAAAAAAATGATGTTTATTCTGAGAAGCACGCATTTATTTTAATGACCCAGCATTGCAGTGGAACCCAAAATCCAGACAGATCTTGAGAATACAATTTGAAATCTTGTATTTAACAATGTACGCAACAGTTTACTGAGAGAGATTTTCATCATTATAATTTTGTGGATCATAAAAACATATTAATTGGACGATTTAAGAAAAAACATACATTTGTAGGAGAAAATCTCCTGAAAAAACAAACAACACAAACATAAAGTAACAATAGATAATTGACGCCGCATGACAGTTGTCTAAGAATTTTATGATAACAGGATCATTAGTCAAGGCGTCTGGCCAGCAGGTCCTCCAATTTAATATCTCCTGATTTTATGTATTGGTTGAATAAATATATTTTTAAAGAACAGACTTCATAATTTGGAAGAGCTCAAGATGCAATAGGAATGAAGTAACAAAATTATGTAGAAGCAATACAGAGAGTCTTCGATAATATGACGAGTAGAATTAACGTCTGCTTAGCAAATCATGGACAACATTTCAACATCTCATGTGATTTATTATAATAAAAAATTAACTCATACATTATTACAAATTTTTAATAGAATGAAATAGTCGATTTAAATATGAATTGTATTATTATTTAATCTTATTAACCCTTAAACCAAATGAACTCTATTGAGTCTTGACTTTCAAAATTATAATAGAAATGTTTATATGACGAATGCCAATCTGTATATTGGGTTGTCTATAGTAGTCTCTTATTCATTTACGAATAATAGTATTTACCATATTTAAGTAAAAAAATTGATCGGAGATGCTGTTACAAGTTATAATATATTTCAATGAATGGAGATTCAAAAATATTTCAAAATAATAGATAAATATAATGCTGCCGTCTATGAAGGTGCGAATTGAATGATTCGCAGCTTGTTTTTGAAGATTTCTCGTTTATTTATGATAATTTAATAAGTTACAGAAGGAACACAAAACAGTAAATGTTTTCAGTTTTTTGAGTTCTTTTAATTTTGTTATCGTTTGGGAAATGAACATTAAAATCAAAAGTTATCATTTAATGTAGGAATCTGTAGAGTGATATCCCAGCCTTAAAGAGATATGCAGTTGTACGATGTTTAACATTTTTATAATAAAAAAGTTGTCAAATGAATCATAAAATTAGAATTACTCATAAATAAAATGCAAAAATAAACCGCGGCGAGCATGCATATTATTATATACAGAGTACAGAAAAATCGGTGTCATAACTGTGGCGTTGGTTACATATCTATCAATTGATGACGTAACAAAAAATTCGTATTTTAAAAATGATGACTTATTTTCATTTGAATCCTTAACACAATCCACTTGAATTGTGTTATTACTTTACAATTAATCAATCGATTAAAAAAAAGTTAGTTCTACTTTACTATTATGTATTTCTCATTATTATAACTCATTTGGTTATCAATCAGTAAATATACTTGTCACAGTAATATTTTGTAATAACTCTATATATTAATGGATTTCCCGCGTCTACGAATATCAAATATGTTTGATCAAAGATTGCATGATTATACTTTTCGGTTAATTTTACGAAATAATCAATAGTTTGATGACACGCGACAACTGTGATTAAACTCGGTATGGCTACTACAATACAAGAAAAACTCCATATTTTGCTCGATAAATTAAAGGTATAGTTACGCTTAATTTGGATATTATATACACAAACATATACTTAAAGGAGACGGACCACAATTTATCGGTATGTGTTACGTTGTTGCAACAATATTTAAGACGGGAAGTGGAAACCAAACATCAACAAGTAAGTGCGTTTATGTTAATTACTGTTATTAGTATTATAATGGAGAACTTGATCTGTGCACTTATATCATTACTTAGTGAGAGTTAAAAAACATTAGTGTCTAATTTATTTGTTTATTTAAAATTTAAAATAAAATACGAAAATAATAAGGTTTTTAAATTATTATAAATAAATACGTTTTTATCATAATAATAAACGAGATTTTTATTAATCAAACATTAATTATTTTGATGCAGGATTTGACGTTAAATTTTATTTTTAAACAAAATTCAAACGTACCCCAATCGTTTTTAGTAAGTATGAAACAGTTTTCTGTACATCTCTAGATATTTAATTATATTTGGGTTGAAGTTATTAAAATTAAATTACGGAAAATTTAATGGCTTATTA
Source organism: Protaetia brevitarsis (assembly GCA_004143645.1). Lineage (NCBI taxonomy): Eukaryota > Metazoa > Arthropoda > Insecta > Coleoptera > Scarabaeidae > Protaetia > Protaetia brevitarsis. The sequence continues at coordinate 7,533 of RXPK01002708.1, read as the reverse complement.
GCACTATAATTTATCAGTAAAATATAATAAATAAATGTAATTGAAATTATTCCAATGGTGAATATTCTATCAGCCTCTATTTATAACGAATGTTGTAACATCATCCAATAAGTTTCATTTGGGAATAATTTAGGAATTGTTTCGACGATGATTGAATTGATACGCACATGTTTCGTAAAAAAATAATATTATTTTGCTTATAATTAACTATTTTTTTTTTATTAAATTCTACACCAAAACTAAACAAATGAATACTGCTATTTTAAATACAGGGACTGCTGTAAATCAACGTCGTGGTTATTATAACTGTAACTATTTAAGTGGTCATAATTCGGTGAAATATGACTAGAATAACTATTGTCCTGCAAAGGAATATAAGTTGTGTGGGAACTTGCGTAGTAACCCGGTGTATGATGATGGTTGGAGTATTCAGCATGTCCTGGATAATCTTGACTGATGTAGTACGGTTTGTATATAATTTTCTTGCCTTATGGTGGCCATGTTTCTTCCTGCCTTTTCCGCCAAAATGTTCGCAATTTAATCCTTCGTCGTAATGTTCTTCTTCGTATTCGATTTCGTCATCTGGTTTGTCGAAAGCGAGCTTGAAAATAGTATCTGATATCTTTGGAATGAAGTCAAATAAGCCGTTTTGTTTCTTTTTGTGACGTCTGCTTTCAGTTAACGAAATCAGCAGTAGTAGTATTGAAATAATTGCCTGAAAATATAATTTAGCATTAATAACATCGAGTGAATAGTTACTACACAATAATAAATATTTTTTTACTTTTACACTTCTCTATAAGAATAGTCAGTCCCAAATCCTAAAATATAAAAATATCCTTTTTTCCCTTTTTTGCTTAAAAAGTTCCGTAAGTTTTTTCATACAACTTGCAGCAAGTATTGCTCAACAACTTAATCTAGGTACCTGTGTAAAACCTTCATTAAGTAAAATTACTACAGAAATAGTTATTTCTATCACTAGGCCAGAAACAACAGTTTCGCGAGTATGAGTACGGTTCCTCCACAAGTACGAATACTAGTAAAAGAATTTCTGGCCTTGTGACACACAATGTTTTTTGGGTCGACAAATCTTTTGAATTGAAAATAGAAAAGAAGTTTTGACACTAGAGAGTTGAAGTACAAGTTGGCACACATGTTACATACCTTATAATATTTGACGTTTCCGAGAATAAATCTTTTCTGTAATTTTCTGTCTAGTTTAATATTTATTTATCAATAATAAGTGCAATAAAGACACCAGTACATCTTAGCATGGTTGAATAGTAGCTTAATGACAATTTATCATTTATTACACGTCTGTCATGTGGAATCTAGTGTGGCCAACCTTCAGTGACAATTTTGCCTTTTGAAGTACTGCAAAATGAATGTTTTAGGACGGAGACGCAAAAAAAAAATATCCGATATGTTGCAGTTACGACAAATTATACTCACGTCGATATCATTATTTCTAACGCAAATGTAGCTTGCAGGCATAATCGAATGGTTGTTCTTCATTCATCCAGAATTGCAGTGTATCGTATAAAATATAATGATATTGAGACCTTTTTTTTCTTAGATTTTAAATTCCACATCTTAATGAAGTTTATCTATCGTTCAATATAATCGAACGATCATTCATAATACACACGTGATAATCGAATTCTCAAACTCAATTATTGATCAAATGATCGTCCAATAATCTAATCACGCCTTTTCTGCTATTAGATTATGCCTACCACTACTTCAAATCTAGTCTTAAAGTAAAGACATTAACACTTAATATTATAGAACACTGGTTCTTAACCTGTGGTGTGCGGACTCGTAGATCCTTCAGGGCGTAAGAAATATTAGTTTTAAGATTATGGAAAATTATAATGGTTTGAAAAAAGCAAATGTGTTGAGTAATTACAATAACTGACAACTATCCATTTATTTTAGTATGTTTAACAGTTTAGTAAATTTAATTTTCTTTTTTATAGAAATATCATTAGCTACTTAGCAAACAAGTTTGCAAATAGAAAGGCTAATTTTTAAGAATATTTTTGGTGAATGTTCGTAAATACAGATGACACTACCCTTACTATTGGCGTTTGGAATCGTGTACCAATGAAATCCGATGAGGATAAATGCAAAAACAGTTGAGAGGAACAAAATTTCGACGTAAACAGGGGAATTAATAGTTTACCCACGGACGCGCATGTCCAGTATCTAAAAAAAAGTGTTATATTGAACTCTTTGACGGAAACTACAAAGGTTAAGTTGCGCAAACTTAGAAAAAAGAAAGGCTGCGACATCTTTGACGGTATAACACCATCTTTCGCAGCGATTGCCCGCTCCGACGTGGATTACAATGGCATTGCATTTTCTGGTGTAAGAGTGCGATGTCAACAGTATGTTGCTATTGCTGTTACACTCTCTATAGAAATTGAGATTTTGTGTGGTATTGAAAAACTCGATGAATTTAAATCGATGTGTAACATAAACATATGCAGCAAGCAAAAAAGTTCATCAGCGTTAGTAAAGTGAAATACTCATAATAAAAGATGTGTGAATGGGAAGGGCAATGTTAAACCATTGTTTCATATTTTGCCAATATAATCGTCGTTGTCATTTGCCGCTGCATGCCCTTTAAGTGGTCTCCCCGTCTTACGCCAGACACAAGTCTTTATGGCATTTTTGTCGGATATTACCGGCGGTTCTTAAGCTCGCCGGAGAGTTTATTTTAGATGCTGATTTCACAAACTATTATGGCACCCAAGATAGCGTGCCAGGTTTCTTCTTACGCTTCGACACTGCGCACCGCTCGGCGGTGAAACCTAAGAGGTCGCGACCAAGAATCTGGGAGAATTCAAGTGTCTTATCCTCCAAAGAAGGGATCCCACGATCGTTACGCAGTTGTCGGTTTCTCACCATCCATAGAGCACCGGTTATCAAACGTAACATGCGTTTCTGCAGGATCTCCATGGTGGTGAGGTGTGTCTTGTCCATGGTGCAGAGGTTGAGCGTACTTCAGGATCGGCCTCAGGCATGCAATATAGAGCAACAGCTTAGATTTCAGATCAAGCTTACTCAGCCGAGATAACAGTGGCATTAGTTGTATCTTTGCAGCATGGAACCGACCCTTCACTCCGCTGTGCCGAGGGATTGATTTTCATTTTCCACCTCTCAGACCACTCGACTATTTGATCAATTGCCGCCTGGATATGTCGGATCATCATGCCCTCGTTTCTACCAGCTGAATAAACCGCCGTATCATCGGCGTATAAAGCCATGCTAACCGCCAGGCATTTAAAAATGTCGCTTGTGTAAATAATAAATTGCTCCGGGCCAAGCGAAGAGTCCTGAGGGGACTCCAATCGGACGAACAGCGGAGCAAGCGCTCCCGACCCTTACCGAAAAAAGTACGCTCCGTCAAGTATGACTTGATAAGTTATTAAGTAGGGGTTGATTCCAATCGTCGCCATCTTGCATAGCACGCCGTCATGCCACACAGAATCAAAAGCCTTCTCGAAGTTCAAGAACACTGGACCTGACAAGTTGCCACTGGTCACTATATGAAGGTAAATTTATGAAGATTACACTCTCAACTCAATTGAAGACAGTACCTCAAATGAGTTTCATATCTCAGATATAATGAATCGTTAGTTTAATATGAAACTTATTATAGGTTTCACATGTATAGTATAAATCAAGCTTTTGAACAACAGCAGCAATGCGTTTTATGTTACTAAGGCATGAATTGTTATTGTTAAGTTTGTCAGCTACAGCCTTCTCATTAATAAGTTTAAAATGTTTTCTTTTTAGCTACTAAATGTAAATTTTCAATAAATATTTAATTTTTGTGAAAATGTTGTCCTTTTTTGTGTTCGTATAATCATCATATTCAATATTTTCATAATATAAGCTATATGGAGGTCCGTGACTTGTAGATATTTAAAAAAGGGGTTCTCGGTCCCCAAAAGGTTAAGAGCCACTGTTATAAAACGAACAGAAACAGTCCGGAAATCTGTAAAACCTAAGAAACGCATTATTTGCAGATACGACTTCCTGTCTAGCAGGCCTGTACCTAACCGATTTATTATACTTTTGTTATTATGATTAATAATCACAGGGAAATTATTTAATTAGAGTGGAAACAGTTTAATTGTAATGGAATCCATGTAGTACTTAGATTAGGTAGTAGCCTCGTTTAGTACCTTTAGGTCGAGCACGGGTTTTAGAATGAATTGTAATTATTTAGCTTTCATAAATAAAATGCTCAGCAGGATAGTCTGCATTTCATACACTTTCCAAGACAGCAATAGCGTCCTCATCAAAGCCACTTGTATCTATAAAATGAGACATTTGCGGGCCAAAGTTCATTGAGATATTTTACTCAGGATTATTATGTTGGGTACCTCTGTTCTAAATTTGCTCACTCGACTGAGAGACACCGATAAATTTACACTATTATTTTTCGGAATTCACGTTTGCTACCGTAATTTTGACTCGATGGCAAAATTTCCAATATAATTACGCACCAGACAACTTCGACAATTTATAAAAAGCTCAATTTCTAAATCCAATCTTTGAATAGAATTTGTTGCTAATTGTACGTAACTTTTCAAAAAAAATATAAAAAAATATTTTTTAGAAAATTTGAAAGATTTAATGCCTGATGGCTCCATTTTGTTAGTGTACTTTCCACCCTTATGATTCTGAAGTCAAGTTACTCCATTTTCTATCTCTTCTTTTAGTCAAGTAAATGTTCGTTCAATGATATAAAGAACATGGTTCCCGCTTTCGATAACTTTAATTCTGACAAACACTATTCTTCGAATATAACATTATATATACTTTTTTTTTATTTTATTAAATTAATTTAATAAACTGATTTTACGAATTTAACAATATATCACAACACAAATAAGAAACAAAATATACTCACAAAATACTTCATCTTCACTTCACTAAACTTGTCAATTGACACGGTATTCTGACGTTACTTCTATATATAAGAAAATGCGATTCTTTAATTTATGGTTGTGATACTCCATATATTTCTATTTAAACACGCTTAATACATTTCTTCGTGGTAATCATCATTTGACGATGAAAATGACATGTTTTCACTTATTGTTATACTTCAACTATAAAACCCATTCGGTCGGTGAATTTCTTAATAGCGTGCCATTGTGTTGCGAAATATCCTTTCTTTAAGCGTTCTTTTGCGATAATAATTTTAGGGTTTATCAGGGGTTAATTATGTTAATTTATGGGTTTAAGTTTAGGAATGCTTTCGTTGGATGGAAAACGATATTTGGGTCTTAGGAAAGCAATATTACGTGAATTAGAATGCAGCAAAAATAGTTGATAGTACCATTAGAACTATGGAATGTTTTTGTCGGTTTTTAATTTTTTTTTTATATATGTATTTTTTTATTCAAATTTTTGGTTTTAGCGGAGAACACAAACAAATTTCAACTTTTCAACGGTCCAGCCTCCTTCTGGAATTAGTAAAATATTGAAACTATAAAAAAATATATTAATGTTATCAGCTGTCTCTTAAAATATACCCAGTGTATTATACAGGGTGATTCAGGAGGATATGTTAATATTTTAGATACGCATTCAGGGACCCAAAATAAACAAAAAACTTCCTATACACGTGGGTCCTATTCTCAACCGTTACAGAAATACAGGGGTAAGCAATATTCGATAAAAAAAATATTATTTTTTTAACACACACTACTTACGTTTTCAATAATACCAATAGTAATAGTTTTCAAAAATACCATTATTTGCTTTTAAACATAAGTCAGCTCTTTGATGAATAGTTCTGGTCGCCGTTTTAATACTTGTTGGCCTGTTTCTTATAACTGCTGCTGCATTCATTATACGGTCTCGTAATGTCTAAACCACCTCCAAAGACAATAATCCAGAGGATTAAAGTCTGGCGATTTAGCTGGTCAATTATGCAGACCTCCTCGACCAATCCACTTGTTGGATGGAACTAGTGTTGTGAGTATCCGAATTAAAATACTCGTTGATTCCGATTATTGAAATATTCCGACGATTCCGATTCGGATCGTATAATTCCGATTACTAGATTCCGATTCGGATTATTTCGAATCGGATGATTTTGAATCCGAATTCCGACTCGAATGATTCCAAATCTGTAAAATTTGTACAACGATTTTATATCGATTGAATCTACCGAAACTTTTGGGTAGATGTCCATATAGGTGCATATTCGTATAAATTGTGTGATTTTGGAAAATTCTCAACTTGCCGGCTTTGACTCGATCATCCGAAATTTATTATCTGAACTGACGGGCGGTGTTTGTTATTCATAGACGTTGTGCACATGTAATATATTGAGTGAATGTGACGTCACACAGTCACATTCACTCAATATGTTACTAAGAAATAAAGTAAACTATTGTGGCAGATAACTTTAATAGAGATTTAGTTACGCATAAAATAAACACGAAATATGATCCCGTCGTATTCCACCGTGCTTATTGAAATCTAATTGAAATCACCCGAATACATGCAATTTATACGAGTGTGTGTGGTCGAATATCGAGTCGGAATATTATTCCGATTATTGAAATCATCCGAATACGTGCAACTTATACGAGTATGTCTGGTGGAATATGGAATCGGAATATTATTCCGAATATCATGGCCTTCCGTTTCTGGTATTCTGATTATTGAAATCATCAGAATATTTACAACTCTATAACTCACAACACTAATGCGATACGCTTATCTTCGCCTCCTACTCGCCGGTCACTGTCCATATGAATCATCGCCGGCGTTCGACAGTTTCACACATTCGTTGGTTATATATGGATGTGTTTCGCATAAATTACAATAAAAATCGAATATGTTACATAAACGAAGCACAACTAGCGATTGTCTTACTTCTATCAATTGTAGGGCCTGAACCCTTTTGCGGGTTAAGTAGCAGTACAATACTGAAGAAGATAAAAATAGAAATGGAGCAGAGAAAATCCAATTACTGGGAAAATCTCCAGGGAATGAGGCAAAGTAAAATTTTTCTGGGAACTTATAACCAGAAGAGGTTTACAGAATGCATCAACCTGAGTAAGAACAACGTTCGCATATTTACAGGAATACTTTCAGGCCATGGTAGATTGAAAGGACACCTGAGTAAGCTTGGATTGGAAAAGGAATCCGAATGTAGATGTTAGAGGGAGACTTACCTAGACTGGGGCCCTCTGACATCCTATACTTTCTGAAAGAAATAGGATTGGAAGGCCAGCTGTAAAGCAGCAAGGATAGGGGACACAACAGATCTTTTAGGTCGCAGTGTAACATCACCCTTTTATTTACATACATTACATTACATTACATACTTCTGTCAAGAAAAAGAAAACGTTAACCTTGGAGTGTAAATTAAATATTATTAAGGATTTTAATGGTGTAATGAACGTTCGCGAGTATGCAGTGTGAATTGTCTGAATTTACAGTCAGGACGATTATAAAAGATAAGTAGAAAATACTTGCAGCTGTAAAAAATGCCCA